>CACVCL010031527.1:0-29486 GCA_902729485.2 Mus minutoides | reverse complement strand
ACTGGGGACCCTGTACTCTGTCCAATGGATGGCTGTGAGCATCCACTTCTGTATTTGCCAGGCACTGGCAGAGCCTCTTAGAAGACAGCCATGTCAGTCTCCTTTCAACAAGCCATTGTTGGCATCCACCATAATGTCTGGGTTTGGTAATTGTATATGGGATGGATCCCCAGGTGTGGCAGTCTCTGGATGGTCATTCCTTCAGTCTCTGCTCCACACTTTGTCTCTGTAACTCCTTTAAATAAAATAATTTAATAATAAATAAATAAATAAAAATTACTTTGTGATTCCATCTTACTCTGTAAGAATGGCGGTCATGAGGAAATCAAGTATCAAAAAATGTTGGTAAGGATATGGGAACTACTAAGCATATACCCCAGATGGGGGCCAGGGAGGTTGAGGAGAGGAGATGGGGTAGAGATTGGAAAGGAATCAACCAAACTTAGGTACGTATTAAAGTGTCATAAAGAATCCTGTATTTTGTATGCTGATTTAAAAATAGAAACAAAAATACAGCTCTTTACAGTGCAATAATTATTTTTAAAACTCCATATCATTTGTATTGAATCCTTGTGAACTATTATCCAGAGACATTTATATTATAATTTCATGTGAGAAAATACTATTTTTTATAAGTGGAATCTGTCATAGTGGGAAAGTCACATTAGCAGAATTGTCAGGCAGTTAATCATATTGTGTTCTACCTAGCTTTCTACTAATGTAGAGAGACACTGTGACCAAAGAAACTTACAAAAGAAAGCATTTAACTGGGGGAGGCTTGCTTAGAGTTCCAGAGCATGAGTCCATTACCAACATGGCAGAACATAGTAGCAGACAGGCAGGAAGGTGTTGGAGCAGTAGCTGAGAGCTTACATCTCATCAAGCACCGGAGTGAAGGAGGAAGAACTAATTTGGAACAGCATGAGGTTCTGAGATCCTAAAGGTTATTCCTAATGATATACCTCCTCCAACAGGGCTACACCTCCTCATCCTTCCCAAACAGTTCCGCCAAGGGGACCAATCATTCAAATATATGAGCCTATGGAAGCTACTCTCATTCAAACCACCACATATAGCATCCACAGGTCAGAGAGCAGAGTGATTAATGTTGTCTGTATGAGTGAGTGTGCTAGGCTCACTTTCTCCTTTTTATTCAGTCTAGGATCCAAGCTGATGTAACATCACTGCTCATTTTTTAAGGTTCCCTTTTCCAACCTCAAGTAACCTAATCCTGATAATTTCTCAGAGACATGCCAAGAGTCTGTCTCCATGGTGATTCAAAATCCTGCCAAATTGACAGTCAGTATTAACCACCACACTTGCTAAGAGCAGAACACTTAGTAGATATTCCATATTTAAAATAGTAAGTACAATTAACAAAGTTCCTTTCCTGGTATGCCTCTAAGAACAGAGGAAAAAAAAATGAGTTAATGAAAGTGTAGCCAGCTGACTCTGAATTGGTTACAAACCGATCTTCTATGTAGTGGAATAGAATGAATAACCAGAGGTCTTCCTCAACCAATCATCGATGAGTTCTGAGCCCTGCACCCAGATGGAACCAGCAGGAGTAGTGAACAGGATCCATAAGTGATTGCTAAGGTGACAGCTCAGGCATTGCACCTTCTAAAACCTTAATTCAGTGTGGCAATACCAATGTCAAGTCCAGACAGAAAGAATCACTTCCTTCTGTCATGTTGTTATTATTGTTGTTGTTAGAGTCGCTGTTTCTTTTACTTATGATAGGAAAGTGTCTGTTGCATTCTTTTACTCTAAACTTCCAAAGACCTAATTTGCAAAGTGTCCTTTAAGGTTTTGGAGATGTCTAAATTTAGCAAGCAAAATGGTGGTCAAATTTAGACAAAAGAAGACTCCTAGGCCCAGAGTTTAACCCAGGGCTAGGTATACATTGCAGGCACCCAGAGTAACTTAGATGGTGAGATTAAGACACTGGAGCCAGGAAACTCTCCAAGCTCCCAGTTCACAGGCAATTCATTTCATGCTGACTTCTGCTCCCAATCAGAGACTAATTGGGTTCTATTTGGATTTACATTATTTAATTATTTTATTTGATTTTAAGGTCCAGGGCTCTGACTCATCCTGAGCTCTTTTTAGTCTAACTTCGGATTTTAATCTGTGCTTATACCATTTCCCATGAGGGACTCCACTAAAATCTGTAAGAACTCAGAGTGATAAGCAAATTTGGGATACCAGAAAATAGCATGTAAGTTATCTCAATCAAGTTCTATTTCTGAACCAACAAAGTAAGCTGATTTCTTCCGAGCAGAGAACTCTCAATGTCCACAGCAATACAAACAAAACACAATTCTGTTTTTATTCTTTTCTTTGGGCTTGGAGTACACTTGTTTCTGACTGTCTCCTTCTACATGGTTATGAGCCAGCTCTTCAGCCCAGGTCTTGCCCTATACTTCTGTAAGTGTCTCTGCAGTCATGTTGTTGTTGTTGTTGTTGGGGGTGGAGGTGGCGGTATTTTGAAAGAGAAAGGTCTTTGAAATCCCTACTTCAAATCATCATCACTAAACCCACCCTACAGTGAGAAATGTGACTTGAAAGTAGATTTTGACAGTTTTCAAGACCTGTGGGTGA
The DNA here is from genome assembly GCA_902729485.2 of Mus minutoides. NCBI lineage: Eukaryota > Metazoa > Chordata > Mammalia > Rodentia > Muridae > Mus > Mus minutoides. The sequence continues at coordinate 26,882 of CACVCL010031527.1, read as the reverse complement.
ATGTAAAGCATGCAGTGTAATATCTCACGGATCCTCAGTAGAGTGTAAAGACTACCTCATCCCAACCTGTGTGCATTGGCTCAAGCTATTCAGCACTTCACAATCAAGAATTTAATTCAAATATCAACATACACATAAATTTTAAAAATTTTAAAGTGCTATTTGGCCGATTACTTCTGTTTATTCTATCTAGAATCTTAAAAAAAAAAAAAAACTAGCACTGAGGTCTCAATAATCTTGTTATTTTTTTTAATTTTTCTTTGTAATGTGTGTGAGTGTGTTTCCTGCAGATATGTCTGTGCACGATGTGCATGCAGTGCCTTTGGAGGCCAGACGAGACCATCAGAACCCTGGAGCTAGAGTTCCAGATTGTAGTCCATCCTGCCAGTTCTGGGAGTTAAACTGGGTCCTCTGCAAGAGAAGCCAGTGTTGCTGGGCCACCTATCCAGCCGCTCTAGATTCTTGATTAAAGGAATGTGAATATTTATCATTTTATCCCTCATAAGATTTAAGCATATCATTTATAATCGACTTGTTTTTCTACCTATTAGGATAAGTACCTTGTTTGCTTTAAAGTGTAATTTTAGATACAATATGTTAAAGGCAGCTTTTCATTCCAATTTTATGTCATTCCACTGAAAACTGGGTGCTATCTTATGCTTTACAAAAGATGCAAAATATGGAAGAGCTTTTCATAGAGATGTATAAATGATAAGCAAAACCTCAGAGGTTTCCCTTAGCCTAGCTGATCTGCAATGAATCCCTTACCTACACAAATTGTGTTGCTAGCTATTGGTCAGGCCTGCTTTCTGATTTAGAAACAAAAATGTGGAATGTAATTTCTTCCTCAACAGGAGATCTATGATGGCAATTTAGAAGTGACAACGGTTAGTAAGCTAAGAGCCACTGTATTTGTGGTCTTTGATTCACCATGAAAAGCTGAGCTCTCAGAGTATAAATTAAAAAATTAAAATTAAATTAAAAAAAGAATGCTACAGTAGGGAAGGTACACAGATAAACCCACCAGGTTAGCTGGCGACACTAAAAATTCTCATTACTAGTTGTGGGAGTGATATGTGCATATCCTAGATCTAGACTTTATGGAAAATATCTGGACTGTCTGGAAAAAACACAAAGAGAGTTGGAAACTGTAGGGCCCCAGACACAGCTATCAGTTCTTGGCTTTCCTGCAAGCCTCCTTGTCTTGCCTGAAATCATCCCTGTTGCTACTCTTAGCTAGCCAATAGACACTGCTTCATTAGAGACTCCAGCTGAAATATTGAGGCCAGAGGTGGGACCACTGGGGTCCTCTTTCCACAAGACAATCAGTAGCCTTTGAATGGTGAAACTTGGATAGACCGAAGGCTTCCCCTTTTTTCTCTGCCACAATCGATCATATTTCAATTTCTGGAACTTCATCTTTCACTGTTTCCCACTATGCTTCGGTTTATCCTTGGGGGTTGTGGTCTAAAAAAAACCAAATTGAGGTTGCACAAGAGTGATGATTCTTCTGTATCTGCTTCCATGTTAATGGTGGGCTAGCCCCTTGCCTAAAAAAAGGATAATGGAAGTCTCTCCTTATTTTGTCCACTGTTCAGAGGGGAGGTTCCACCTCAGGCTCAAGTCATTCTGGGTCAGCAAAGGGTTGGTAGCCTAGAGTGTCCCCATTTTTGTACACATTAATTGTTGGATCCTAGAAGTCACAAATAGAGTAATTATGTCTGGGACACAAGGACCAAAAGCACAGCTATAAGACAAAGTTCAGTGCTAGGCTGTTATTACACTTGTGGGTCCAGAAGGGGCGCCTTGCTGTGACTGTTGATAGATGTTAGTTTAGAGAAGTGTACCTTCATCATACCCTTTAATTTTATTAAATTTGTTTAACTTTTAAATGAATTATTTATCCCCAAATGATATATGTTATTAAGCATTATACAAACTATTGCCTGGACTGCCAAGATACCTAAGGCCCTATAGTTCTGCGGGACAATTTATGCAAGAGTCAAGGTTTTCAAGCTGTGCCTTGATAGCAACCACTGTGGCCTTCCATGTCCACCACCAACATTTAAATGAAGAAATGGTGAACTTTACAGCTGAAAAGAAACCCCTCAGTATATCAACTCACTCCTGATTGTTGTGGTACCTTAGTACTTAAGTCATTAAACTCAGGAATATTTGATAGCCCTGAGGCCATGTATATCCTTTTTAAATAATGTCCTGAAAAAAAAAAGACACCAAGTTGGTAATATACCCAGAAATTGGGATATTCTCTCTAGTATACTTCAGTAGCCAATAAAGGTGGACACAACAGTATATAGAACTCGCCATCTCTGGACAGGACAGAGTACATCCTTGTCCAACATAAGAGGTATCCAGAGTCCTAAATTGTAGTGGCTTTAATGCATTAGGGTTCCTCACACAAAGCACCAAAATGTGTCAGTTTGAGCACATGAATAACAAAGGCATAGTCAATAATATGTTGGTATCTCATTAAGGTCAGACGTCAACGTATCTCACTTTGGTATCATTTAACCAAGAGCTCGCCCATGTTTGAATTCTGTTTTTCACTCTTCCCGTGACTTCCATCATCCCGTCTGTTGTATGAGTCTGAGTCTGAGTCTGTAGTTGCCTGAATGCTGTCTTGTGAATCTAACTATCCGTGTGTGTGTGTGTGTGTGTGTGTGTGTGTGTGTGTGTGTGTGTGTATGTGACAAAGGGCTTTTAAGTGTCTTTTATTGAATAGCACTGAAAGCATCACATGGGGAAGGAATGACAGATCTTTGCAGGAATCTTTGGCAGAGGTTTATAAGGGATTAAGTCACCCACTCCAACTGACCCCTCCTGCCCCAGATAGCAAACAAACACTATTAAGCAATATCCAAATGCTGCTTCCAGAGTTCATGATGATTATTCATTTTTAAAAGGCTGCTTTCAGCCTATCTGCTATCTCCGGCCAATTATTGTCATCACACACATGCAAACACACATGAATTACTCTTGGGTCAGGGACATGGGAGAGAGAGCATAATTTAAGATGACAGCTATGCATTATTTCAGGTTGTAAAATTTGATTACATGAGAAATTTAAAGCAAATATGGTTGGTTTATGCATTATCATCTTAAATGTAGGTTAAGCAAACAGGCTGAGTCTTAAGTCTGAAGTGACCTCGAGATACATTGTTAACCCTGGCTATGAGGTCCAGCAGAAGTTCCAGTCTCTTAGGATGTAAGAGATATTTTTATAATAATGCATCACTACCTAATACATTTAAAAGATGTAGTTATGAAGAAAATTCTGAGATGATCTAGCAGAGCTACATGCTCCTTGTAGACCAACAGGTGAGGGACAGGTCCCAAGGAGATTATTATCTTCATATACAGGTAGAGAAGAGGTGGTAATATAGGGAGCCTTGTAGACTACTGCCAGGTGACAAGGGTAAGACTATTGAATTGTGGGGAATGGTCTGAATTGTCTTTGCTATGACTGTTTGTTAACAAGAATGCATTATTTTGGCAGAGATGTGCAAAAGACCCTTTCCTATTGGTTACTAAGGCAGATTCGGAATGGTTGCTAAGAAAGCAGTTAAACACCCTGTTGTTCTGAGAGTTATATCATGGGATTTTAGCCTGAGTCCCCTCTACTCTTTGATTCCCAGTATGGTCCTTCCTCTCTAGTTAAACTACACTGTAATCACATGAAGGACCTTTAGCATCCCTGCAAATTAGACCAGTTCCATCAAAATGAGAAAAACATAAACTCATCATTTTTTTTAAAGGAAATGTATGTGGTCCTCTGGCTCAAAGATACATTCTAAGTGGGAAGCCTTCCACTTTGAGGATTGAGGTCCCAGCCAATTACTCATGGTTTGTTTCACTGTATACTTAAAGCCTGTTTATAAGACCTCAGTGTGGGCCAGCTCCTCCACACTGATGAGAGGCCCCTAAGGGACAGTGATTTCTGCTGTGGTTATCACAGGTTAGGATAAACCCAGCAATCAGAGGAGCTGGTGATGCCAGTCACCTTTGTTTAAAACAGAAACCACAGGATCTTTTAGTCCTGTATGAAGAAGGAAAAATAAAAATAGAAGAAATGGTTTTACTTTGTTGAGAGCACATAAGTACTTCTGTGCTGATTTAGGAAAGGATTCTTAGAGAGAAACAGGAAGGGTGAGAGCAAGGGATGCTCCTAACAGGATCAAGAGTCCCCAGGGCACCATTTAATTTTGGTTAAACAGAAGGTTGAGGGCTTCCATCAGCTTACAGGTAGGTGCAGGCATTTGCCTCTGGGCCAAAGTCAGATCTGGCTTGAGGGTGCTGGTTTTATTCTGAAGATAAGAATATAGTGATGGTGGTGCACGCCTTTAATGCCAGCACTTGGGAGGCAGAGGCAGGTGGATTTCTGAGTTCAAGGCCAGCCTGGTCCTCAGAGTGAGTGCCAGGACATCCAGGGTTACACAGAGAAACTCTGTTTCGAAAAAAACAAACAAACAAACAAACAAACAAACCAAAAGAATGTATATGATGACTCCCGGCAGCCCTATAGCTATAGGGTGCTCAGGACCACATGATAAGGTCACTTCCATCAACCATCCAACAACTTTGCGGTTTTTCTTTCCAGGTCTTAAGGAGGGTTCAGTTCCCAGAATCCACAATCTTTATGGCCCCATGCTTTGGAATGGCCACAGCCTTGTTCCCATAGCAACAGCGCCTGTTGATGTTGGACTTGCCTTGGGTTTATTGTGTAGCTTTATTATGTAGTCTGCTTGGCTACAGAGTCTAAGTGCAGAAACAGTGTGAAGAAAAGCCTTCCATATAGTAACTTGGCCTGACCAAGCTTGGAGTTAGCACTCTCCTAACTCATCGAAGGATAATGGGTAATGTAGTCTTAGTCAGACTGGAGAGATTTCTTGACAACAGTTTGCTAGGATCTGTTTAATAGTTTGGTCACTTCTTTCGGCTTTGCCTGATGACTGTGGCCTCTAAAGAGAGTATAAATAATATCCAAAGGCTTTTTCAACACAGACTTGGTCACTGTGAAGTAAAGGAAGATTCATTAGTGCTCTGTGATGAGTGAAGACAGCCAGACGTTGGGATTATTTCCTTTAGGAGGGTCTTTGAAACTTCAGTGGCCTTTGCAGTCTTACTAGAGAAAGCCTCTATCCAGCCGATGAAGGTATCTACAAACCCTAACAGCTATTTAAAGCTACTCCAGGGAAGCATCTGAATAAAGTCTATTTGCCAGACCTTACCTGTAGAAGTGCTTATCCTCTGTATTAGCTCAAAAGTAGAGGAGGAGGATGGGGAGAAATGAAGAGGAGGAAGAGGAGGAGGAGGAGGTCAAGAGTTGGTGTGCATAGAGTGAGGTATGACATGTCTTCTTTACTGTCATAGTTAGCCTGTGTTAGGGCTTCTATGGCTGCATTACAATGCCAAGACCATGACCAAAAGCAGCATTGGGAGAAAAGGGTTTATTTCATATTTCATATCACATTTTCAGGTAACATTTCATCATTGAGGGAAGTCGGCAGAATTCAAGCAGGACAACAACAACAACAACAACAAAAAACTACAGCAGAAGCCATGGTGGGGCTCTGCTTACCTGGCTTGCTCTTCCCTGCTGGTTCACTCACCTTGCTTTCCTACGTACACCCAAGACAAGGTACCTACAGTGGTGACACCACCTATGATGAACTGGACCCTCCCACAACAATCACCAAGAAAACATCCTTTCCTCCAGTTCATTCTGTTGGGGAATTTTTTCTTTTTCAATTCATGTACTCTCTTCCCAAATGACTGCAGTTTGTTTCACATTGACATAATAAACTAGTCAGCACAGTTCCGGTGCTATAAATAGTTGTCTTAGCATTTCTAGGGGCTATTTCTTCCCAAGTGGAATGAGTTATGCATTCTCCTGATTATTTTCCACTGTAGGCCCTGGAATATTAGAATTTTAGTTCCCAAGTAGATCCATGGTCTTCTTCCCTTGCCACATTATTCTGTGGCTCACTCTACCTCTTAGGGGATACACTCTGGTTTTATACAATTTATTCTTGGAGGGAATGGTGCTAATTCTCAGGGGAGCCATAGAACTGTATTTTGTTTTGCTACTCTGCCTGACAGCTTTTTTTTTGGGGGGGGGTGTCACCATATATGTCCTACTGATGCTCTTTGCAGTGAATGACTATCACTTGCTTAGGGAGTTGGATAATTCATTGTAGATCCAAAATCTCTTGTTTAGGTTTTATGGGCATGTTGTTGCCTGTTAGTATCACGTTTTCCAGATGTTAGTATAGCAAGCAAGATTGTGCAGACATACTTCAAATCAATGCAAATGCTAATCTTTTTTTTTCCTTTCTCCCAAATTGGTCCCCTTGACAGGTACCTGAGTTTAGCATTTTGGAGCAGGGTAGAAGGGGATGATGGGGAAGCCTCTGTTACTGACATCTGGCTGAGCAGAACATATGTCCTATCCTCCACTTATAAAATAACTGCTCCTGTCAGCAGATCTTAGCTCCTCCAAATTGTCTAGAGGATGGTCATTTGAGTCAGGGCAGCTGGCATGGGTGGAGGAGACTGTTGCAGTATGCAAATGCGCCAGCTTGGAAGAACTTTGGCCAGAAGGAAGGCAAGATTTAGAGTGCCAGAAGATTTGCTAATTACTTCTGGACCATCTAGGAGGACTGCCTGATATTTTATTAGCCTGCTTCTGGTTAACCAAACATGTCTCTTTAATTCTAGTGTGGTCTTTACTTGGTGAGGTATGAGGGCTTCTAACTGTTGCTTTGAAAATACAATAGAAGCCCAGACTCTGAGTCCCTTCTACTCGAATAGGCAATTGGCACAATCCTTTAATCTAAAAAGGGGCATCTCTCAGAAACTCTAGCACTGAGCATGCCCAGTCTCTTGGTTATTTATGGAAGAAAGACAAAATCTTGCTCTTGGGGGCATTGTCTCCATTGTTAAATCAAATGGATTAAGAAATATCTAGCTATCTGGGGTGTTGGATTCCTAAGAGAACTGAAATGTCTTGTTTATGTTATATGAGCAAGTTTTGGTTGTTAATATGCCCTGTGTTTTTCTGGATGGAAGTACAGGCATGTAAGATGTAGTATGGGAAAAACAATAAAGACAATAAAAATAATGAAAGCAGTATATTTGAAAATTCTATACAAAAAGCAATTGCTTTATATGCTAACTTTGAAAACACACTCAGTAAAAACAGCACCATTATCTTACTTGCCTGTTACCCATCCAGATGGGTTTTCACTTTACTTGGAGTAAAACTGAGTTCTTTCTGGTGGTCACACACACCCTACCCAATCATTTCTTTCTTTACCCAGTTCTTCTCTCTTTCTCTTATGCTCAATTGGCTGCAGTCAGAGCCGAATTCTTGGATATTGTTAGGACACACCCTGCATGCTTCTGCTTATGGGCTTTTGTACTTTCTGTCCTCTCTGTCTACATCATAATGGAAGCGTTGAAGCTGGATAAGATGATGCCCACATTAACATCTTCAGACCTTCAGTTACTATGAGTAATTCCTGATGACTCTCAAACTTACCTTTAATTCATATCTCCACAGACTGAGAGAAGTGCATTCATCTGCTTGCAAGATATCTTCACTAGATTGTTCAAATGCTTCAGAAAAAAAATACTCTAGATATGTTTAGGAGGGTATATGGGGATGTGGCCCATCTATTGGACTACTAGGACACTCAAAACAAGCCCTTGACAACTTCAGAGAGGTTTTGCCATTAATCTAAAACTGGCAATTTTTGGACAAGAGCTAGCCATTTTCCCCCAAAGTATCAAAGCTCTTTCTCTGTCTTTGGTGGCACTAGTTGAATTGTGACTTTCATTTGAAAGGTCATGAGACTCTTGCCCCTACATCAAAACATCCCAGATATTGTACTTCTTGTTGAGTTATCTGGGTCATGTCTGACAGACCTGGTAGCTTTAGTGGCCTTGGCAGTTTAAGATTCTGATGGTACTTTGACTTGAGCTTTCCCTGAAAGGGCTACATATAAAAATGTCATGTATATAGTGAATAACTCCTTCTTGCAAAACTGGGTCCCTAAGACATTTTCCTAGCACCCTACAAAATAGTAGAGGCTGGCCCTTTGTACTGAAGGCAAACTCCACTGACTGGGTCCTCCCATTCAGAAGGAAACAAGTACCAAGAGTCAGGGTACAAAACAATGCAAAAAGAAATTGGAGAGTCTACTGACACTGTAGTAAAAAGTACACTCAAGAGCTTGAAACAGAAGAGTGTAGGGATAGGCCACCAGAGACTATGGAGGGATTACGTCTTCATTGACAAGCCTGTATCATGTGACATTCTCTGTGTGGCTTATCTACTGTTGGGATTAAGATATGTAAGGACAATTGGTAATATACTAGCAGGTAAATTTTAGGAAATGTTAATGATAGGTTGCAATCCTAGTTCAGAATCCTACCTCTCTGTTTTTGTCTTTTACTAATATAACTAACCTCAGGGTCAGTCTAGATTATGACTGGGCAAATAGTTTGGGCTAGATAGGGATGCCATGTCTCAAACAGTTGAATTGATTGGAATCTCTTGGGTCATGTAAGAGGTTAGGATTACCATAATTCTAAGTATGCTGCCAAAGTGCAAGATTGTCCTTAGGCAAATCAATACATCTCTTCTCAGCAGGGAATAGGGTCACTAAAGAACCATCGGGAATAAATGTTTAAAAACATGGTCTTCATAATGACATAGTTATAGAGGAGTAAAAGTTGAAATTGGGAGTTTCTTATACCCTACTACCTCCATAAACTATAAGGAAAGAGTTCCAGAAAAAGAAGTAAGGATATAGTCTTAGTAGCTATAGCCTATATCAAGAAAAGCAAATTACTTTTTCTTGAGACCCTATTTAGGGCACCCCAAGGTTCTTTTGTCAGAGACCAAAATGTTAGAATGGGGCCACACCAATTCCCTGGGCATGCTCAGTCCTGTAAGTTTGCCAGAGTGTTGGGCTTTGGTTCTTGGAGAGTGGGTAGACAATACATCCTCTAATGCCAGGCCCTTGATTTTTTACACATGGGATTTGGCAGGGAGTAAATCAAAAGCAGTACTAGCTTTGGACTTTAGATCTCTGGAACTTTATACAGGAATCTCTTGGTAGATAGGTCAGCTAATGGTGTCTTCAAGGGCAAGCACAATCATTTGGAGCCCTCTCTCTACTCTCTTCTTTTCCTGATATCTTCCTCCAGATCTCAGTTGATGACCACTGAGAAGGTAGTGTCCCACATCTGAGCCTAAGGTGTCTGAGGTCCCATTGGTCCTTTTAGGAGCTTTCTGATGATGTCAGGGACTGGCTGGGTATTAATACGCTTACCTTAAAAGGCATGTTCTTCATCAGATAAGGGATCTGTTCTTCATCAGTTAAGGGATCCAGGCTTGTGAATTTCCTGAAAGACTCATGTCTAGGGAGGCCCTAGACACAATGGCCAAGGTCTTTCTATGTCAGTTGGTAAGCTAAGGTGAAGGTCTAGGGGTTATTGATAAATCTGAATGGGTGATCAAAGAACTGTCTGAGTTTCTTGGATTGTTCACAGTCTGTGACTAAGAAAAAGACCTAGAATTGAATTGTGCCCATGGAGTTACACATTCCCCCGGAGGGAAGCGCTATGAGCATAAGAGAAAATGATTGGTAAGAATCTCCACTTCTAGTATATATGTATTCTAGGACTGCAGTCTTTTTCTTCCTGGTGTCTTGAGGTAAACAGGAAAATGTAGAGGCAGAATATAGTTCTGTGGAGGTAAGGGAAGGGGTTCTTCCTCTGGTTCCCATTGCCTCCTGATTCTACTTTGAAAAGTAGAATTTGACACCTATACTCTCACAAGTTTCCTTGTTTTGGTTTATGTAGTCCCCTTCCTGGTTGACAGTCAAGAAGCCCTGAACATAAGGCACAGGAGGCCTTTTCCCTTTTTCCATCACAATAGATTCAGCTATATTAAATTTCCATCCTTTGGCCAAATTTCCCATCAGCCATTTTGTATTAACATCAGACAGTGTTGCAATAAAACACCAGCCTCCTTGTCTTTAGGGTTTCAATATGAAACTCATCTTAACTCTTGAGGATGCATTATAGCAGGGAGTCCACAGAAAGCAAAGGCCAATTTCTATTGATAATCCCAAGGAGGGAGACAAAGGCAAGAACTGGAATCTCTAGAGGAGAAAAAGTGATCCCTATCTGACTACCCTGGCCTTCGAAGAAACCAGATGCTTAACACACCTTTTCTCCTGAGCCTTATCTCTTACTCATCTTTGTAGGTCCATCTGGGCACAGTCACAGAAAGACTAGAAACACTGATTGGTGCTTCAAAAATGGTTGGGATGATGCTCTCAATGGCCAGAGTTTCCGTGGTTATAGCTATCAGGCTATGTTCTACTGACAGAGAATTAAATGAGTGGAGGCAGTTTGAGAGAGGAGGATTGGACTTCCTAACACCTGCTTCCTTTCTCATGGAAAAGGGGTGGAGAGAAAAGGGCTCAATGGAAGACAAACATTTGGATGAGATGAAAAGAGAAAAGAAGGACAAAGCACCGAATCCAAAGCCTGGCAGTGAACTCCCAATGCCAGGTTTCCCCTGCCATCCCAACAAGGGCTGTCAACTTCCCCTGCCCGCTTTCAGTCTCTGAATTTCAGTCTGTGGTCTTTTCCAAGCAGCCACGTCTTTATCTGTCCCAGGGAAGGAACACCCACAGCATAGTTTCGGTCCCCTTAAGTTACTTGCTATTTCAGGATGTGCATTCTCCTAGGAGACTCCATTCCACAAAAAGCCTCGGTGTCCATTTTGAGGTAGAGAGGTGACAGAAGCCCGTGGGTGGAGCCAGAAACTGCACCGTGCATCTGGTCCCACCTGTGCATCACAGATATATGAGATACTTATTCCCTGGGAATAAGAATAGAAAATATGAGAGCATGTGGGCTTATTATAATTATATCAGAAAAATTAGGGCTAAGAATGTATCAGGTAGAACAGACTAGGGAGAAGGTGGAAGTTCCTCACCTGGACCCCATAAAGTGACAGACACTTAACATTGCAGGATGGCATGGCCTGATAACCAACCTAATACCGGATACCTTGTATGTGCACTAAGAAGCAAGTACTGCCAACTCAGTTCCGTCCCCTGCTGCTGATACAGTCAACGTGAATGTCTGCCAACATCACCTGTTGTCCCGTCTGGCTCTTGACCTAGCCTGCTACCGCTTGGCTTCCTGCCCCACAGTGGTTTCACCTCACAGATGAATTTTGCAGCAACTTCTCTTTCTGATTAAATCCCAGAACACAGAGTTCACATCTCTGCTCCGAGCATCTGTTAGATACTCCCCTCACCTCAAAGGAATACAATCTCTATCCTAAATAGTAAACAAAAAAAAAAAAAAATGAAGAGAAAGGCAATTAAAGATAAATAAATAAATAAATAAATAAATAAATAAATAAATAAATAACAGGAGTCCTGAGGGTATGGCTTTGTAGGTCAAGCCCTTCCCACTCAATCATAGGGACCAGACTTTAGGTCCCCAGAGGCCCATAGCAACCTCTGTACTTTCAGTGCTTGAGAAACAAAGAGAAACAAACGGCTGAAGTTTTCAAGCTTTGGATTCACCAAGAGACCCTGCTTCAATACAGTGGTTGTTGAAAGATACTTGTTATCAATTTATGCATACACTCACATGTGCAGGGCATGTACACATGCACCCAAACATTCATGTGCATGTACATATAAATGCATATAATTGATAAATAGTATTTAAAATAACAATGCCTAAACTTTGAGACTGTCAATATTGGACAACAAATGACTTGCTTATATGAATAACCTTGGCTTTTGTTTTAATCACTGGCTTAGAAGAGACTTAGGTTGTACCTGGGTAGGGTTCATTGCTTTGGTATGGCATTGGTACCTTATTTGGGGTTAATAAATATTGGTTCATATCTTCTAAGGGAATGGATAATAAATCAGTCTATCTCATAATACTTGGATCATAAATAGTTGGATACAAAACAGTGCTATAAATCTGTCACCCTAGGAGAAATGAAACACAGCAAAAATGTCATCCCTTAGAAAGGCAGAACTCGAGCTTTAAATCACTCTTTATGGTCTCAGCATGAATGTTGTTTCTTGTCTTTCAATCCTAGGCATACAGCCATTATACTCTACTAAATGCTTCCAAATGAACACAAAAGTCAATGTAAATATTTTCCTTCATTTTTTGTTATGGTATCCTTTGTGTATCGACAAGATAGCAGTTTTCTGACCTCCAAAAGCACTACCCCAGGAGGAGCCATGGGCAGTTCCTCTAAAGCAGCAGTTTTCAACCTATGGCTTGCGACCCTTTGGGGGTCGGATATCACGTGTTCACATTCTGATTCATAACAGTAGCAAAATTAGTTATGAAGAATCATTGAAGTATTTTTATGGTGGGGGGGGTCATCACAACATGAGAAACTGTACTGAGAGTTAAAGCATTAGAAGTGTTGAGAGCACTGCTCTACAGGACAGAGTGAAAGACCTTGGACGTGCTGTCTGTGACAATGGCTCTTTCTGCTCTCTTTTGTAGCTTCTGGGTTTGGAGAAGTCCAAGCTCCGTGCTGGTGCTGCTTTCTTCCCTCATGCTTCGTGTTCCTCAGCTCATTGTTTGAATGTAATCAATTTCATGCATTACTGAGCTTTTGCTTCCATAAATTGGATCAAACACTGGGTGCAGATGTAATTCACTTCAATTCCGAACCACAATTTGAACAGTCATGGTATAATCAGTATTGAAATAGCATTTGTGAGGAACATTTTGATTTTTCTGTGGTTCTATCATTTAAAAAACATGTCTAAATTATATCCCCCTAAGTGATATCCATGAAGCACCCGCTCAAGCTGATGAGCACATCATTTGGGAAAAGGGTGTTCTTATGTGTACAGTGCTGATGGAGTATGAAATCACATAACTGTTAAAAAGAATCAATAATATCCACAAAGTCTCATATGCTTCTGCTCTTTAACTAAAAATTCCAGCTGTAGGGACTTTCTACAATACAGTAAGATCTTCAGTAAAACATTGTTTATCCTTCATGAAGGGACTGATTAAATAAATTACAGAGTAGGAAGTCTTTTTAAAAAAGAAATTGAGATCTGGCTTTGCCCTATAATGCCATTATGATGAGGTCATCCATCATCTATGGTTTTGGAAACAGATTCTTTTTCTCTATCAATATAAATTGTATGAAAAGGCAGGGAAACTAAGATTTTTAACATTCAGACAAGTTTTACTAAAAGCAGACATGGGGAGAGAGAGAGAGAGAGAGAGAGAGAGAGAGAGAGAAGAGTATAAAGCACACAAAGATACAGACTTTCCATGGAGAGCTGATCTTGAATCCAGAATCCTGTTTGTTGTGTTTAAGGGTAGGGTAGGTGTTATGTGTTTAAGGGTAGGATGGATTCCCTTCCTCCCTTAGAACTAGCTGGTTTGTGGGGTTGACTAGTCCAGACAAAGAAGGGAAACTGATTGGTTCTTGGCATAGGAGGCCCCAATTAGGAGATTTTAAAATTCCACCAAACTCTCTCTGGGAGGAAAAAGCAAGCAAACAAAACAAAACAAAACAAAAGAAAACCAACTTAGTTACCTTGGACAGGGAAAACAGTCAATCAGCGCATCAGCTATCTTAAATGTTTAAGTGGAAAGGAACATTAATCTACCCAGAGCCTTTTTCTAATCTGTGGGCCTAGCAAAGAGTGTCTAAATCCTGGACCCTCACTACTCTAAATTACTCTATATTGTATAAATCATTTTTAGGCTATACATTGCCCTAGGAGACCCCGTTTTATAAGAAGTTTTTGAACTCATTTTTGGTAGAAGGACGGCTGCCCTGGGTAAACCTCAAAACTGCACTGCCTGGCACAGACTGATGAGTTATTTCTGGCAACAGGAAGGGAGCCCCCTAGAGGTTCATTGATGGGAACTGAAACAGTGAGGTCAACTAGGCATATTCAAATTACATCAAAGAAACCCGGCTCAAGCGCTGGGCACACCTGACTAAGGAGAAGATGCAGGCCCCTCACCTGGACGCCATAAAGTGATGAACACCTATCGCTGTGGTGGTCTGGATCCACACCAGCCTATCATCTAATAGATGGTATATGAGTCAAGGTCTGGAGACTCCGCAGCATGGTTTGATCCATTGCTCTTGGCAGAGCCTGCTCAGCTGCCTACCTAACTACTGCACTTGCCCCTTAATGGGGATACAATCCCCAACCCCTTGTTTTCGGCTCCTGACATGCTTAATTCTCAGCACAGGTTCAGCCTTTAACCTCACAGACAAATTCTGCAGCTTTGCACTCAAACCTGACTCCAGCAGCTACAGTAGCAGGACTGGTCTAGTTCATTATTTTATTCCCAAGGCTCTTTCTCAGGCCACTTCTGAAATCTCTTGAACTTGGCTGCAGTCTCTTTAGCTTGTATTCATCCTGTAACCCCTAGATGATGGATGATAGATAGGCAGATAATAGGTAGATAGATGATAGATAGATAGATAGATAGATAGATAGATAGATAGATAGATAGATGATATATATATAGATATCTCTCCTGTGTGCTGTGCGATATGGGGGTGTTTAATATGAATAACTAAGACTGGATGAAAGAACTTGCATTTGCCTCATCCGGGCTACTGAGCTATGTGGATTTTGTGATACATTGCTGTCACTGAAACTGCCAAATATTGAGAACTTATGGCTATCCAATAAATTCTGGCACTGACACAAACATGCTCGTTATGTCTCAGACAGGTTACATCCAAGACAATAGGGATGAATAATCCCTTTCGCATTTTCTAAAATGTTCTCTCCAAAACTGACAAAAGCATGTTACATATTTAGGGACAGAGAAAACCCTCAAAGTTTGCTAGAGACAATATTTTCTATGTCTCCTACAGTTGTTATGTTGAAATCATTATTTTCATTTAATTAAGAAAAATCAATTAATTTCAGTGAAATATTAAAAACCAATAGCTGTTAATTAAGTGAATATTGAAATAAATCTCTTTTATTATGTCATTATTATGTGATCAAAATAAAAATAGTAATTACTTCAAAGAACTTTAAAGCAATTACTTCACCACATCTCTCTAATGGTATTTAATCAAAGGGAAAAACCCCAAAGAAATCTGAATCTAGATCCAGTGATCTTATTGTCGTTAATATTGGCATCATAATTTTGAAACTATAAATACAACATGAAGCAAATAAATTACTGTATTGAGTATGTTTTAAGCAACTATTTTGTCATAAGAAAAAAGTTTATATTTTTTAATCTAAAAAAGTGTAATCTTAGTTTTATTTGGAAAAATTAACATAGAATAATGATTAATCATTTGTTGTTATAAGCACCCATAATTTCTAGCTCTATTTTAAAAAAATAGAAGGAACGACAACTCTACAGCAAGAAGCTTGTACCAACACAAAAAACGCAAGTCTCACCTCAAAGGAGACAAGACCATAGCCTGGGAATATGCATCTAAGAGACCCCCAAATTCTACATTCCAATGGTTTGATGGAATTTTTATAGTAACAGAACAAGGAAGTCACAAATCAAGACATTTTCCAAGTACATTGGTGGAAATAGAGATGGATGCGTTAAAGCATAGCTGGAAAAAAATCTCTGTTACGGTCTCTGTTCAGAGATTATCTGGTGGCATCTCAATCTTTTGGCTAATAGGAGCTAGGAGTTTGTACACTCCAAAGTACTTACCTAATAGCCACAAAGTTTCATGATGATTTCTGACTTACAGAGGAGACCAACTAAATGGCTAATAAGAGGGCTAAAGATGGCCCAAGGTAATTGGCCTCTGGACTTGCAATATTCCAGGCTCCACAAGCAGCAAAGCTCAGGTTACTTAGCCTTGCAGTGTAAGGAAGATTTAATCCTTTCCAGGAGCTTCCATTCACATTTCTCTTGCACCTAGACTGTGCTTTATGACTACAAATTTCCTTTAGCAAGAGGACACCACAGAAAAACACTGATTCTGGTCTAAGAAAAAGAAATAGGGAATGTGGGTCATTTCACGTCTAGGTAATTTCCGGCAGACATCACACCTTATTGTGGCCACTTGAAAGGATTACCAACAGGGATAGATGTAGTGTTCAAATAGCTGGAAGACAAATGATTGACTAGCAGATTGTCTGATATGTGTGAGCTTCTAGTTGTCAAGACAACTATATCAGTGTATCAGTTACACTAAAGTCTGATAACAGAAGAGAAGGGACTGGATTGACTTCTTCTTACAGACAGATTACAAGATTACTAAATTGAATAGAAAGAATCTAGCTAGTGAATGCATAATGTTATCAAGTTAGATCCTGCTATTATTTGAATGATTGTTCTCCTACCCAGATCACACATTAAAACCTAGACCATTGTAATATTGAGAGGGAGGGATTTGGGAAGAAGATGAGGTTTGGAAAGCTGTGTCCGTATTATTGGGATTAGTGCCAACTAAAGGAGACCTTAGGAAATGAGTCTGTACTTTAACACATAAATACATACAGAATGCACCATCCCTGAGAACAGTTCAACTAGAAACTGCCTGTGGGAATGTTTGTCATGGGCTTCTCAGTGTCCAGGATTGTGTGATAACTTTTTATTGTTTATAAACTATTCACTCGAAGCTACTTTACGATAGCAGCCTGAAAAGACTGTAACAGACACCATGTTGCCACTCCTAATAAAAGAGTCCACAGAGTACTGATTACCAATAGGTAGGAAAACTATCACATAGCAATTAATGGGGAATTTTACAATGAGAGACCCAACTTGCTATCCAATGATCATGACTTCCAGCAATCGAACTTTGCACAGACCGAAATTGTGAGCCCTCCCCCACCAAAAACAAATTTTTAAAAAGAGCCTTGATAGCACTGGAACTTTGGTGGAAATGTGTGTGATGTGAATTTTAATCCCTCTGAAACATGACCCTCTCTAGTCTATCAGCACAGCACACACAGACATGTGAATCTCCAGATGAGCACCACTGCCAACAAAGCAAGGGGACTTGACATACATCCACCCAGGGCTCTCATACATTTGTTACAGACTTCCCATTCTGAAGTATGGCTTTCATAAGGTAAGAAATATGGGTGAACAGTGTACAGAAAGAGAAAGAACATGATTAGAGCCACTTTTAATATCCTAGGCCCAGGGATGGCAAAAGCACTACCTCCACTAAGGATAATCTCAAAATTTAGAGGCTTTTCAAGCTATTGCATGTTCGTGATACCCGGTGTCTTATATGGCATAGAACAAACTTGCCTTGATGAAATAATATGAGATAGGATACTTAAAATTCAGGCAGAACGAAAAATTTTTTAGACACAAGAAAATCTTAGATATCATTTCTGTTCACCGAGACAGTGTAGAAAACAGTCAGAAACACTACATTTATTCATAGCACATGTTTTATTAAAATTTGACTGCATTAGAATAAATTTTCATGTGTTAGCGAAATAAAATTAAAATTTTTTACATGTATTTAGTTTAGGGCCACGGTGTGTTTGAAGAGATTAGGGAAGGAGGAGGAGGAGGAAGAGGAGGAAGAGGAAGAGGAAGAGGAGGAGGAGGAGGAGGAGGAAGAGGAGGAAGAAGCAAACCCTCTGAGAATTCGTTCCCCCTCACAGCATCTGAGCTCCAGGAACTGAATTTTAGCCATTGGGCCTTGACCTAGGGGCAACTGAACCAAGTAAGTCACCAATACTTTAAAAGAACTTTTGTCTGCCTAGTGTTGGCTGATAACATTTGTTTTCTAATTGTCAAATTGAATGTCTCCTTGGCTTCTCGGCCATTCACATCGTAGTTGTGAGTGATCACTAAAATAAACACATTTTCCAATAATCTCTCTTAGTTTTCTAGTTACTTATCTCACCTCTTCACAATCTCTCCAATTTGAAAACTTTTATGTTGCACCTGTGGGCTATCAGTGTTTCAGAATTTTTCTTCCAACCAAAATTACTAGGTCCATGTTCTGCGTCCTCATTCTTGCAAGGTAATTAATAATAGGAAACCGATAAGAAGACTTGCTTAGAATCATGAACAGATTTGAACGGATACAGGTAGTGTGCCACTCAATAATATCTACCTTAAACAAAGAAAATCACAGCCTAAATGCAGGTGATGCTGTATCCTCAAGCACTTTCTCCATTCTACCTCATGTTGGAAATCAGGCACCTCGGAAGAATAACATGAACTAACTAGTTGCCCCTGTGTTCATGTCTCTAGCTGCATATATGGAAGAAGATGGCCTAGTTGGCCATCATTGGGAAGAGAGGTCCCTTGGTCATGCAGACTTTATATGCCCCAGTACAGGGGAACGCCAGGGCCAAGATGTGGGAGCGGGTGGGTAGGGGAGCAGGGCCGGGAGGGGGGAGAGGGTATAGGGAACTTTCTGGACAACACTTGAAATGTAAATGAAGAAAATATCTAATAAAGAAAAAAATAATTAAAAGAAAAAGAAAAAGAAATCAGGCATCTCCATGGCCAGCCAAAGGGGCCCAATAGGAGAATCCTCATCACCAGTTACCCAAAGGCAACACATTCCCACTCTTACCTCCTGTCACATGTCCTCGTCTCACACAAGCACCACCAAATGGCTCCTTTCCTCCTCTCCTCGCCACCCCCTTCTTTTTCTTTCCTCCACCCAGAGACAGCCTCTGTATGCCCTGTCCCTGTCCCTTTCCCTGAATATGCCTCCTACCTGAGACCAGTCACAAGGTGTAACTTTATGGATCCCGCCATATAGATCCAACACCACACACTACAAGTGTTCCCTTTGCAGCCTCAACGGGGCACTTGCTACTCTTGATTATTCTACTCCCGAGAGTTTAAAAAGAAAGAAGAAATCCTCAAATATACAAATATAGAACAGCTATAGTTTATGTGTGAGATGAAGAGCCATTTCTTTCCCATTAAAATCACCTTTCTACACTTTCAGGCAATATAGGAAAAGTGTGTGTGTGTGTGTGTGTGTGTGTGTGTGTGTGTGTGTGTGTGTGTTTATATAAAAATCAGACTGTGAAACACATGACAAGTTTGCAAACTGACATGTAACCTTGAAAATCATATTTTTGATATACTAATTAACACAAAAGTCAGATTTTTTTTTTTTTTAAGAAACGACAAGAATGAACGCTTTGCAGTGGGAAATTTGCTTTTGCTTTGGGCTTCCTGTACCACCTTTTGGTAGAACTAAAATCAATAAAATTGTCAGGCTGCATAAGCCTCAAATAAGAGCAGAAAGGACTTGGTAAAAAAGATTTTCTGTTTCAAAGGCCTTTGTTCAGAAGCTTTGAAGGTAAACACCTGTAGAAGGCATACTCATTACTCCAGAAGAAAGTTTCAGTTAAAAAAAAAAGGGGGGGGGGCAAGCTGTTGCCTAGCCTGATTTAAGTCCTAACATTTGTACAGTGCCTTATTAAAAAAAAAAAAAGGAACTGCCATTAGCGGCTTGATTAATTAAGTACTTAATTAAATTAAGTGAGAACTTGATGCTCCAGGGAACTTATTCAGTGAACTTTCTAGCTTGCCTCAGCCCTTGTTAGCAAATCACAACTGTGACAATTCACATACACACGAGAGTGTCAAACTTGCCAGTGCTTAATGAAATGGAAAAGTTAAACAATGATTTGAAGAGACCTCCGTTCAAACAGAAGACTCCATTTGGCGATCTAAGTAATGAGGACACCATACAATCAGATACTTGGGGTTAACATAGTTCTGCCTCTGTAGCTCATGGGAGGTGATGCTGATGACAGGTAATAAATGACAAGGCAGTGTTTTCTTCTTCCTGCAATGTCTGTGACAAATCCTACTACAAAGTCTCTAGTGGAGTTGCTTCCTTAAAATATTCAGGGTTCCCAAGGAAGGAGCTAGAGAAAGTACCCAAGGAGCTGAAGGGGTCTTCAATCCTATAGGTGGAAGAATAACATGAACTAACTACTACCCCCTGAGCTCATGTCTCTAGCTGCATATATAGAAGAGGATGGCCTAGTTGGCCATCATTGGGAAGAGAGGCCCCTTGGTCATGCAGACTTTATATGCCCCAGTACAGGGGAACGCCAGGGCCAAGATGTGGGAGCGGGTGGATAGGGGAGCAGGGCCGGGAGGGGGAAGGGTATAGGGAACTTTCTGGATAACACTTGAAATGTAAATGAAGAAAATATCTAATAAAAGTTGGAAAAAATATTCTTTACAAATCTAAGATGCTATTCATTTCAAACCAAAACACATTTCTAACTTTTGCTATTTATGTATATGTACGAAGAAACATGTAGAGTGTGCAAAATATGATCAGGGAAAGCAGAATAATCCAAGAGGGCAAAGGTCTATATTCCCTTTTCAAAATGAAGCTGGTTATGCATAAATCTTCATTCTTCCACGTGAACTCCAATCGTCCTATGAGAAATCTAATCATATTTAACATAGAGGTTGACTTGGAAGGAAATAACATTTTATAATATTCAGTAACACCACTTAATACCTCTCCATTCATTCATATCATCTTCTGTATCCTGGATTTGAATTTTAATCCATCCACCAAAAATTGTGTATACTTCACTATACAACTGTCAAATATATTATGACTATTTCTATTATAGTTGCAAAATTAGATTTCATGTCTTGTCGTTAATTTTTTATGACATTTATTTATTTATTTTTATTTTCAGAGGAGGCATGCACCTACCATAATATACATATTGGTGTTAGAGTACAATCTGCGGGAATTTTCTCTCTCCTTCCACCATGTGATACCTGGGGACAGAACTCAGGTTGGTAGCATGTGCCTTTACCCATGAAGCCATCTCACTGGACTATTTTTAAAACACGTTTAAAAAAATGTTTTAAAGGGAATTGCAGTCTTTCAAAGAACATTTCAAGGAGTTTGTAGCATTTCAGCTACAAAACATGTTTGTTCTAAAATATCAAACTTCAAGTTGCCTGTTAGAACAACCCTTGTCTTCTAGCATATCTGGAGAAAGAATAAGACATTTCCTCTAACAAGTACCTAGCAGTAGTGTGGAAAATATCATCTGAAAGTAAACTGAATGAATCATTTTAATTCTTTACCACCTTTTAAACACCTGTATCCCTGAAGTGGAAGTTTCTGGTTATGTCAAGTGATACAGACTCATGTGATGTTTTGCTAACATGAACTCATGTGTTTTGCTGAGGCAAGACCCATGGGAGGACACATGATGTTTGGGACAGAGCAATGCTTTTTGGTTCAACATCTTCATCTTTACTGATCTTCAGTTTGTTGAGAGAGGCACAGCAGAGAACTTTTCCTTGCACTCTGATTGGTCCTGATGGCTCTTGCTAACTAGTGCCCACTTGGCAGAGGCCTGGCAGTTTCTACTGGATTTTGCCACTGCTGCTGATTCATGTTTGCTATCCTGACACTACTGAACTGGACTGCTGGTATCCTGACAGTGGCAACTGGAATCGTCCCAAAGAACTACTTCTAAATAAGCCCTATGTACCATCTTTTCTTTCCTTCCTTTGAATGTTGGGCTAGAATTTGAGGACCCTTATTAAAAGTAGGTTTAAAAAGATCTAAGCCTACATACCCCTTTTTTGTTTATTGTTTAAATTAATAATCTTTTGGGTGTATAAATTTCAAATATATGAGGATCAATTTCTCAAATACTTTAAAAGGTTAAAATGATTATTAGCTGAGGAATAACTTGATGGCCCATCGGTGCCCTGAACACTCTCCTCATGCCCTCTGAGCTTGGCTTCCAATTCATCATTTACATTTGCCAAAATCTAAGACTTTCTTTGTGCTTCAATGTAAAGAAACAAAGACAGCAACTTCTTAATTTCTAGGAGTTTGTTACTAGAAATGAAACAGGCCATATAATTACCTTTTATTTATGAATCAATCCTTTTATTTATGAATAAATCTTTTCACAATGCAGGGAGTTTATAAATTACTGAGTGAGAAGCACAGGTGTTCTGAAATCCAAATCACCAGCCTGATTATTGGAGACCTAGAGCCTCCTTAAGACTGTATCTCTGCTTGGAACCATGTGGGAGTAGGTATTTCCAGAGTGTGAATTTTATAATCTCTATATTTTATATTAATTTCTCTAGTTTCTACATTAAGTAAAATATAGGCTTGGTGTACAGTAAACCTTTAGCAGTTCTCAATTGATATTGCATGGTTTGTAAGACTGATAATGGTATTTATTGCCCATTATCTTAACCATGATGTGAAGTGGAAATTTCTGGTTTCTTTGGAGACTCACATGTGACATGTGATGGTTTTCTGGAAACTGTCTTATGAGAGGATGTTTTCACTGAGGCAGACATGTGGAAGAATGTTTGCTAAGAACAGACACATGGTGTTTTTTTGGAAGCTTCCTGGGAAAAGGGCATGTGATGTTTTGCTAAAGCATATGCTTGAGAGAACACGTGATATTTAGAAAGGTTATAAATATAAACCAACAGACAGCAGATGGTGCTGTGTGGCATTGGTTCACCTTGTCACTCTTTGCTGGTCTTTGTTGGGCTTTGCTAAGGGTGGTCTTCACTGGCGATGCCTTGTGGTATTGGTTTGCCTTACCACTCTTTGATGATCATCATTTGTCATGACTTAATAGAGAGAAGTGCACCAAAGAACTTTTGATGATGTTCTGGCAGCTTCTTGCTGCTTCTGCAGACTCAGGCTGATTGGCAGAGCCTCTCAGTTTCTTTTGGATCTAACTGTTGTTGCTAATTTGTTAATTGTGTTTGTGAGTGGATTGAACTACCACTGCTGATTACTGTGAACTGAACTGCTAATATCCTGACAATGCAGATTGGATTCTCCCCCAAAGAACTATTTCTAAACAGGTCCACATCCTCCTTTGCCCTATTAACATTTCCTTTCAACTAACTCTGGTAGGTGGTGGGCNGCTTTACCAGAACTAGTATTAGAGCTAGTAAGCAGAAAGAAAGTGGACAGTAGCCAGGCGTGGTGGCGCATGCCTTTAATCCCAGCACTCGGGCAGCAAAGGCAGGTGGATTTCTGAGTTCGAGGCCAGCCTGGTTTACAAAGTGAGTTCCAGGACAGCCAGGGCTATACAGAGAAACCCTGTCTCAACTCCCCCCCCCCCAAAAAAAAAAAAGAAAAAAGAAAGAAAGAAAGAAAGAAAGGAAGGAAGGAAGGAAGGAAGGAAGGAAGAAAGAAAGAAAGAAAGAAAGAAAGAAAGAAAGAAAGAAAGAAAGAAAGAAAGAAAGAAAGAAAGAGGGCAGCAGAATTAAAGCCCATGAAGTAGTTCATGGATTTCTAAGATCCTTCAAGATACAAACCTTTAAACATGTTAGCACCAAGCTACAACTCTCATGTGGGTTGTCCATCCTCTTTAACCTGCTCTTCAGTGTTATCAACCTTGAGGGAACATTTCTTCTTTTATAAACAATCTATAAGATACCAGAAAACCCCCAGAGCTACAAAGCACCTACAAAGGAAGCAACGAAACACGGTCTTCGTCTCTTTCTTCTCCCTTCTCTTCCCTTCCTCCCCTCTTCTCTCTTTCTCATAAAGGGAGAAAGAAATACTAATCATTCCCTATCTCTGATTCCTAAAATTCCAACATGAAATCAGAGAACAGTTAATGTGAAGAATTTCAGAGTTTTTGTTGTTTTCGACTCCTTAGGAAATACCAGAAATAGAATTTTTTGCTAACAAAAATAGCTCCCATCTACCTCAACACATTTGAAGATAAAATTCAGTGGGCTTATTTTTCCTTAGTTTCTTCTTTGCTTAAAGAACAAAATTTTTTTCTAAAAGACTGCTGATAGTTACTTTTCTGTAATTACAAAATAATGCCTTTGAGTCTTACTTCCCCAGTTTTTATTTATTTCTTCAGAAAATGAAAATTCCATGCTGATTTTGAGATAGCTTTTAAGTCATACTAAAATTCTCCCTATGTGTAAAATGCAATATAGAGAAAAATTGTCTCTTTCTTTTCTTTCTAGAAGAAAATCTTCCTTCTGTTTAAAAAAAAGCTGGTGTTGTCAAATAGAATTCTGAGATTAAAAAGCTGTATTAAAATCAAAAAGAGGAAAAACAGGTAGGATAAAATCTACTACAGAAAATGTATGAAAGCAATCAATGTTAATTTCAAAAGCTGTTTTTCTTAAGCCTTAAAATAGATACTTGCCCATCCAGACAGGAAAATGTGCTTTGAGCCAAAGGATAAAGGAAGCAACTGCCATTGCTTTGAACATTTGTGAAACTTCTAAAATTTTGAACCAGTACATGTCACCTGAGAAATTAAACAATGACTTATTTGGGCTGCAGATAAAAATCCACTGAAGACAAAACAAACAAACAAACAAACAGACAAGCACAACAACATAAATAAACTTACTCCATCAATAGGTGTCCCCTTGGACATGTTTAGTGGATCATCAAAATTCTGAAAAGCTGAAGAGATTCTCTTTAAAAAAAAATACTGTTTTATTCAGTATTTATTGTCTCCAATATCTATTCTTTAAAAAACAAAAAACAAACTATTTAAACAGTTTTTTTTTTTTTCGAGACAGGGTTTCTCTGTGTAGTCCTGGCTGTCCTGGAACTCACTCTGTAGACCAGGCTGGCCTCAAACTCAGAAATCCACCTGCCTCTGCCTCCCAAGTGCTGGGATTAAAGGTGTGCACCACCACCGCCCGGCTTTCTTTCCCTTTAATTTCCCATCAGAAATCAATACTTTCAGCTTTACTCAGTAACAACTGATTTGATAACTTCAGGCCACTTGTAAAACACCACAATCTATATCTTAACTCAGCCTTTTATTCCCAATCTCTCTTCTCTGGGACAATTCACGAGCCCTCCCACTTCATACCTAGTGGCTTGAAAATTGAGAGTCTCTCACATTCCAGGAAACCAATGGATCACAGTGCTGTCATGTGACTGGCTATGTGCACACACATGAGCATGTGTGTATCTCACCTCCAATACAGCCATGATGGGAGTTAGGACCTCCTAGGAATTTAGAGAAGACAGTCATACATAAGTCAGTGACATTCTGCACCTCCTACTGTCAGGAGGGAATGGTTAGAAATGCAGTTAGCTAAGCCAGCCAATGAACATTAAAAAACTTACTCTTGCCTCTGTTCCTTGTGTTTAATGAGGTCCCAAGCCCAATCAATTCCGTCTTTTAAATATCTTTTTCTATTCTTTTTTGTCTTTTCTATTATGGTCTGCCCCATTCACACTCTTCCTGAGTGTATCAGTAGATCCTTACTCTTCTCCTATCCTGCTTGCCATCTTCTACCCCTCACTGACAGTGGGTTTTTTAAGTCCTGCCTCATGTGTTACTGACATCACTGACAGTGGGTTTTCTAAGTCCTGCCTCCTGCTTCCTAAGGGTAAGCTCATCTCGGTAGGACCACTGTAAACTCTTCTCACTGTTGCTTTACAAACAAAAATCCCAACTGTCCCACTTTACCAACAAAGACTCAGGAGCCAAATGCTTAGTAAAAACCTGCTAGCTCAGAGAGGCAGGGAAAGCACTCAGCTGCCCTTCCTGCACCACAGATGTCCCAGAAGAGACAAAGGTCCTGCTCCTTTTCCATACTGTCTTAAATACCCTTCAAGTCAAAGACTCTCTTTTCCTGTTCCTGGCTTTCCATATGTTCACTCCCTCTCATCTGGTTACTTTGCCTTCTGACCTAAAGCTGACTTTATTTGGATCTTGGATTAAAGGTGTGTGCTCAGGCTGAGCCACACCATAACTGCTCGTTTTCGGTAAACAGAAAGTCCTTGGGTGAAAAGTGTGTGCTAGGCTTGAGCCACATCACAAGGCTTTTCTAGTTTACAATCTTAGGTATCACAGGATGTTCAAATAACCTGCATCACCCACCTTCTTTCTGCTTCTACCAGGACTCCCTCCCACCTCTCTCACTGTACGCCAAGCACAGCAAATGGTTTTGCAGGCCCCCAAGCATTTGATGCCCTCCCTTGTCTTTGCTCAGAGTTCTTGTCTCTACTTCATCAGAACTGGAGACCTCTGTCCCTTTACAAAGTCCTATGTGAATTGTCTCCCCTCTTCTCCCAAGTGGGGTCACAATGTGTTCTTTTGGGGAGTGACCTCATGCTTGCTATGTGTGAGATATTCAGGACTACATAGTAAATGCCTGCTCACAGGACTGGCTTTCTTTGACTCCGTCCTCCAAAGCATTGAGGCCTAGACTCAGAGCACGGAGCCAGCCACAGGCTTGGCACAGGTTTACTTATAGATCGAATTAAATGCGTTCACTTTGTGGACTTCACTTTATAAACTTTCTCCTCTGACATTTTTTTCTTTTATGCCAGCAATTTGTATTTCTGCTATACTGAGAACTGAAAAATAACATTCAGAGGAGTTATCCCTGTTTCTCATTTAGTTGCTGATTTCAAGGTCTCTATATCAAAATCTCACAGAGCTGCTGAACATCCAATTAAAATCTAAACGATCTTTTTCTCTAATGTCCAGCTGAGTGAGTTTCCGAATGATCATTCTAGCATGGAAAAGAAAGTATCTAGTGACCATGGGAAGATGCCCAGGAAAACATGCAAATGCTGATGATCGGAGAGGAACAGGATGCTCACCTGAGCAAGTATTACCTCTTAGGCATCATGCCAAGTGTCTTAGTCAGGGTTTCTATTCCTGCACAAACATCATGACCAAGAAGCAAGTTGGGGAGGAAAGGGTTTATTTGGCTTACACTTCCATACTGCTGTTCATCACCAAAGGAAGTCAGGACTGGAACTTAAGCAGGAGCTGATGCAGAAGCCATGGAGGGATGTTCTTTACTGGCTTGCTTCCCTTGGCTTGCTCAGC
>CACVCL010031526.1:0-29526 GCA_902729485.2 Mus minutoides | reverse complement strand
GCTTTGCTTCCCATGGTGTGTTCAACCTGCTTCCTTATAGAACCCACGATCTCAGCCTGGGAGTGGCACTGTTCACAGTGATCTGGACCATCCCACATCAATAACCTATCAAGAAAATGAACCATGGGCCAGTCCGGTGGGGGCATATTCTCAGTTAAACTTTCCCCTTCCAAAATAGTTCTAATTTCTGTGAAATCGACAGAAAACTACCCAGCACGGCCATCTTCAACCTTCAACCTTTGGTCTGATGCTGTCATAGATGTAAATGTAGATTCGTGTTTCTTCTTTTAAAAGATGCATCCTGGGGTACTTTGCTACATCCACTCCAGTAGTGACTTGCTTGACAGGTTTAGAAACCTGGAAGCAATCCTGAGATGAAAAGCTCACGGAGACTTAGTCTCCTGGGACTGTGGCATCCCATAGCACGTGTGCTCCAATTTTGTCCTTGCGAATAGATCTGTGTGCTTTCTTTCAGTATTGTTTTGTTATAGGTGCCTCCAAGCAATGACTTGCCAAATACCTAAGCAAAATTGAATTTTGCTTCCTGGCCTTCACCGATGCCCTAGGTAGTCCTTGAGCAGACCATGGACTTGGAATTCAGTAAGAATGTTACCTATTCAGTAACATTCAGAATTGCCTCTAATACTGTAAGAGAGATAGTGAAAGAAATCAGGCATTACTATCTACTACATAGAGTTAGAAATCTCAGGGCAAGCTTAGCAAAGTAAGTTTAGAATTCTTATTATAGTTATGTATGGCAGACTACATTACTTATTAGTAGAAAGTACCCCCCCACACACACACACCCTATCACTTAGAATAAAAGCCAACTCACTCCCATATACAGGAATTTACAATGGTTTAGGAAGTAGATTGGGCTGTGGTTTTAGAGTATTGCATTATTCATGAGAAGGTTAGATAGAGAGGAACTCCCTAATTAGAATCATGACTTGGGCGTGAAAGCCCTTGCCCTAGGAGTGTAAAGACCTCACACCTGGCTTCTAAGAATATAGCTGATCTTAGATAGAGCTGACTTTGTCTCAGTTGTTTTATTGCCCAGTTCCTGCCAGTCTTTGTGTCTCCATTGTAAGAGTCATTAAGCATCAGGTAACCTCCTTGTACCTTGCCCATGTGTCACCTAACTTCGCTATTTTCTTCTGTATAAAAAGTTTGATGCTCAATTTGACAAATTACATTCAGATACAGCACACTCCCTTGTGTCCCGCATTTGTTTGTCATTTCTCGCCAACTCTTTACCCACCTGTCTGGAACCCCGAGTTCTCCCGCAGATTGAGGGGGCCCGACTGAGGTCGGTTCGTGGCAGTAGTTGAATAAAACATATACACTGATGGTTCTATTTTTAAGGCCAGGAGAGGTGCGCACAGGCTCATTAGAGATACTTCCATGAGTGAGGATATTTGGGGCACTGGCTGAGCTTGTGATAGAGCACTGCATAGTTTTCTGTAGCTGCTGCATGGGACCCCATAAGAACAAACTAGTCTGTTGGGCTATTTCCCTATTTTTGAGTAATTGGGCTGATTTTTGGTTCTGCTAACATAAACAGTACTGTGCTGCCTGATTTCCTCCAGCACTTGTGTAAATGTTTCTCTGGGAAGAATCAGAGAAGTGGAATTGGGTCATAGAGGAGACATATATTTCAATTCATACTTTCAAATTGCTTGCCAAAAACAACATCTACTAGAAATCAGTGGATGTATGACTGTGTATGCATGCATGTGTGTGTGTGTGTGTGTGTGTGTGTGTGTGTGTGTGTGTGCATGTGTGTGTGTGCATGTGTGTTTTGTAACCTCCATCACAGTTTGTATGACTGGCCTTTTTTTGGCATCCTGATTTTAAAAAGTATCTTGTGTTTAAAAGTAGTATCTTGTGTTTGTTTTTATTTCCCACACCCAAGGATTTCATGAGATCTGGAGAGCTCACTGAATAATTCTCACAGTGGGATCCGCTCTGGGGATCAGAGTCCCTCAAACAAATACAACTTTATCCAAAGACTCTTTGATCTCTCTGTTAGTCAGCTTTCCACCACTGACACAAAACGCCCGGGGAAGTCAACTTAAAGGGGGACAAGGCTTTGGCGCCAACATTTAGTCTGTAGTAAATAGGCCCCATTGCTTTTGGAGGCTGTGAGAAGACCAAATGTAGAGACAGAAAACGCACATTATGCAGTACACACATCTGACAGTGACAGAAGAATAGAGAGAGAGAAAGAAGGTAGAGCATTCCGGAACATTCAAGTAACCGTTATTTATCAAACTGGCTGGTGCAGCATCATGGTGAGTTTTCAGATTCTGGGTGTTTACTGTGAAAGATCATCATGACACATCACTGGTTGCCCCAGATGCCTGGTTCTCTCCATAGGAAGCAGGCCTACACCCCATTTATAAGAAACAACAGCACCTGGAGACCCAGGAACGGACACAGTGTTATGGGAGTTTTAAGGCTAAGTCCCTGATCCAGCTTGGGGATGGGGGGCGTCCCATGGGTCTAGGGGCAGCTACCTTCCCCTTCCATCCCCTCCCCTCCCCTCCCATTTCATCCCCCCTTCCCTCCCCTTCCATTCCATCCCCCTCCCCTCCCCTTTTAACCCCTCTCCTCTTCTCTCTTTCCATTTCCTCCCCTCCCATCCTAATATCCTAACAAGAGGAGCCCTGGTGAAAGGCAGAGAAAGAAGAAGGAATAAATGTGGCACGTTGAGAAGCCAGACAGAGGATTCTAGTGACCCACCCCTCACAGGCCCTTCTTCTTCAGCATGTTGGCATACACGCTCTAGGTTTAAATAGAGGGACGACTTGTGACAAAGTGCAAGAAGTATGCACAACTGAAGCAAACCCAGGAAAAATGGACCTTCAGCTCTGAGTCGCATTATCATTAGAGTTGTTTTGTTTTGTTTTTCCTGAAGGTGGGTTGCAACTCTCCCGGCTCCAGGACCCCAAGCTGTCCTGTTCTCAGCACAGGAGTCCCTGGGAAAATTCCAACTCCCCAGAGCCCATTGCCCCCGCTTTTTGTCACACTCTTGCACCTGCACAGCTCTGTTGTCCCTCCAGCTGGACACGAAGTGTAGAGCATCTCCCTGGAGCCCTTTACATCTGTAGCTCGGGTACTCCCCTTTTTCCCATCAAAGAAAATTGGTCTTAGCATTGCCAATTTCTTGAGAGTCTGAATTTTCCAAGAATATGCTCACTTGTTGAGAAAGAAAATAACTTACTCTTGGCTTTAGCTCTAGGACTAAAATTCTGGGTGGCAACTGAATAAGCACACACACTAGGGAAATTCTAGGTGAGCTAGCTTTACTTAAGAGTCTAACCTGCTGCCAGTCACGGCGGGTCCAGGCGCCAACCCCATCCTGATTGATGCCCAGCTTTGAAATGAGGCTCGGCCAGTTTAGCAAGCTTTAGCAAACTTTCCAAAGTAGTCAGACAGGGCACATTAGATCGTATAAAAGTTTTTCTCTGGAACATTCTGCTTCCAAACATGTCCAGTAGAGTTCAAAATGCTCCTTTTTCCCCCCTGGATATGACAATCTACTTTTTTTTTATTATTGTTTTATGTGGCATGTGTGTTTGTTTAAATCTCACTCCCCTTGAGGAGTCTTTCAAGCATGGATTAGCCAACAATGGTTACTATGGCTGCGAGGAGGAAGTGGGAACAAGTCTCCTAGCAGTGTTTTTCACTGAAGAAACAGCCAGGAGTCTCTAAGGTTAACTGCACTGTGCGGCTGAGGTTAACTGAGGCTGTTATTAGGTGTCTGTAGGCTAGTGGACAAGAATGCCAGAAAAGTGGGTCAAAAGCCACAGCCACGTCCTCTCCAAGGAAATTCCA
The DNA here is from genome assembly GCA_902729485.2 of Mus minutoides. Taxonomy (NCBI): domain Eukaryota; kingdom Metazoa; phylum Chordata; class Mammalia; order Rodentia; family Muridae; genus Mus; species Mus minutoides. Next base: position 25,686 of record CACVCL010031526.1, on the reverse strand, counting down.
GTGAACCTTACCACGCCGGAAGAAGCCCTCCAACCTTCAGTGTTGCGCTCCACAGATACGACACAGGCATTCGGCACATGGGTGACATTCTGCCGTGGGTTGCACTTGAGTCCATCCTTAAGCTCCACATTGCATGAAGATTTTGAGTGGGGTGAGTACAGATGGTCCCCCCTGGCTCCGAATTCTGGATTATCTGCAAGAATCATACCTACTTTTTAGTTCACGGACACCTCCCTTACAATGCCCTTCCATGACAACATTTCTGCCACCCTCTCTCTCTCTTTTTATAATGGGACCAATCCCATTAATGAGAGCTCCAACCTCATGACCTAATTACCTTGAAGAAGATCCTGCCCCCCTCATTGCTACATCATATGAGAGATGAGGATTTCAACATGGGGCTGGAGAAGGAAACGGTCCATGATAGATACCTACACTTAAATACATATAATCTCTGAGATCTCTGAGGCACATTAGTAGCTTTCCAGATACCAGGAAGTCACAAATCTTGGAATGAGATAATGTTCTATTGCCTTGATTCAACCACAAGGGTCTCTGTCAGAAGGAGACAGAGGATTTGTGTAGGCTAGTGGACAAGAAAAGGACAACGTGCAGAGGGAACTCAGCAAAAAAAAAAAAAAAAAAAAAAAAAAAAAGGAATGCTGATGGCCCCTAGATGCTTAAAGAAGCAAGGACTGAACTCCCTGTCCTCTGGAACCTCCAGAAACAGTCAGGCCTGCCAGGACTTTGGCCCTGAGAGACCCATGTCTAACCCTCTGGCCTCCATAAATATGACATGATAAATCTGGGTTGTTTAGATCCACTAGATTTATGATAATTTTTTAGAGAAGCAGTAGAAAAATATAGATTAGGAGTATTTTGGCTGAATGTACGTGTGAGTACCACACACATTTGGTGCCTGTGGAGGTCAGTTGAAGGTACTGGATTCCCTGGAACTGGAGTTACAGATGGTTGTGAGCCACTATGTGGGTGTTGGGAATTGAACCCAGGCACTCTATAAAAACAAGTTCTCTTAACTGCTGAACCATCTCTCCAGCCCCAAATCATGGTTAGTTTAAGCACCAACCACAGTGACATTCAGAAGGAGGAAATGTTTCTGAAAAGTCCATGTGATAGGAACCGAGATAGTATTTGTTAGCTGGAAGTAAGTGGGAAGGCCATGAAACCTTGAAGGAACAATAACTCTAAGACAGAGTCATGCCAAGGAAAACACCAGCCTGGAGGATACCTTTGGGAAATCAACATGTGATCCAGACCTCTAGTCTCATACCTGAGACCAGGGAAACATGAGAGTTTTACAGTTGAGATTTTTTTCCAACTGTTAGAATGGTGCTGTGCGTGCTCTGAACTGCACGTGGTGCCTGGCATAGCGCATTGCCATATAGATAATGGAAACACCCTAAATTCAAACACTTGAGTCTTTCAAGCATTTGACTATTGACAATATTTTCATGATAAAAGGTTTCATAGTAGTTCAGCTGTGTCTGTGTGGTTTTAGCTAGGAGACAAGTCTACAGACACACCATGAGGGTTACTTAGATTGAATTAGCTCTGAGCATGCCTGTAGGGGACGGGTCTGATTGAGGTGGGGAAACCCACCTGAAGTAGAGGTTCCCAGCCCCTGGGCTTAGGACCCAGACCACATAAAAGCAGGAAGCTGGCTGAGCAAGGGCACTGGTTATTCTCTCCTGCCTGACTGTGGATATGCTTTGACCATCTGCTGCATCTCCACCTGCTCCATCTCCACCTGATGAACTTTCCTCTCAACCCTGGGCCAAAATGAACCCTTCCTTGCTTTTGTTAGGAGGTTTTATTGCAGCAGTAGAAAAAGGTGCCATTCTGGAGTGATGGTGTGTGTGTGTGTGTGTGTGTGTGTGTGTGTGTATGCGTGAATATGTATATTTGTGTATGTGTGTATGTGTAAATATATATATGTGTTTGTATGTGTGTTTATGTATGTGTATATATGTGCTTATGTTTGTATATGTGTGAATTGTATATATGTATGTATGTGTGAGTATGTGTGTTTGTATATATATATGTGTATATATGTGTATATGTTTGTATATGTGTATATGTGTGAATGTGTATGTTTATATATGTCTGTAAGTGTATTATGTATACGTGTGTATGTGTGAATATGTGTGTTTGTATATGTGTATATGTGTGAATATGTATATGTCTGTATATGTGTGTTTATGTATGTGTGTATATGTGTTTATGTTCATATATGTGTGTGTGAATATGTGTGTTTGTATATATGTGTATATATATGTGTATGTATGTATATCTGTTTGTATATGAGTATATGTGTGAATTTGTGTGTGTATGTATGTGTATATGTGTGTGTACTTGCATATGTGTGTGTATGTGTGTGTGCAATGATTGCACATGTTCATACCTAGTGCATGCAGGTATTCCTACATGAATAATGCAAACACAGGAAGGTCAGACTTGGCCGTGGGTATCTTTCCAGATTTTCCTCCACCGCACTTCTTAAGGCAGGTTCTCTCATTGAAGCTAGAGCTCACCCATTACACTGTATTGGCTGGCTAATGAGTGACAGAGATCCCCCTATATCCACCTTCACCCCACACCCAGTTCAGAGTTCTAGGCACATATCATCATGTCCAGCTTTGCTATGGGTGATGGGCATCTAGATTCAGGTTCATATGCTTGTTTCAGGGACTTTAGTAATTGGGCCATCTCCTTAGGGCACAGCCTAGTTTTCAAAAGCTCTCAATTCCAAAGGGTGGGTGGGTAGGTGTGTGAGTGTCTGTGTGTGAGTGTGTCTGTGTGTGTGTGTGTGTTTACAGTATCCTAACATTTAGAACACACTGTATACAAGGGAAAATTTGGCTTTCTTTTTCACAGTGCCAAATCCCAAAGAATACTAGGAAGCAAATGCTACAGGGAAAGGATTGTAACCCAAGAGTTAGATATGCAGCCAAGACATCCTTTGTAACAGTGAAAGGTATTTGCTGGTGTCGCTGTGCAAAGACTCAGAGGTTTGAGCACGTACAGATGAGTCTGGGGATATAACTGGGACACAAATTGATGCCCACGTATGAACATGATGGATTGACAGGAACCAGACCTCATCCTCCGTCTGATGGATGTAAGAATCCGGACAAAATATGTGCGAGACGTTTCTGATGCTTATCAGGCTACAGCTGTCTGAGAAGGTGAGTCACATGGCTGACCCAGCTGACAGCCGGGAGACTGTATGTTGTCCACTGAGCAACTGGAAAGTGTGGCTGCCTGAGTCCAGCAGACTCCCCAAGGTGGGTGACGGTGGGGATCTGAGGAGTTGGTGGTATCGAGAGCTTGAAGGACAGAAAACAGGACAGGATGAGAGGAGAGTGCCACAGAGAGAGAGCAACAAAGGTCTGGAGGTCACCCTTGAGGCTGCAGCAGAATACTGAGCAGGGCATGTCTCCAGGGAAACCAGAACAGCTGGAGGAAGATGTGCCTTGGGGCCAAGGAACAATGAGCTCAGAGGACCACACTGGGCTGGAACTAGGATTCCACCAAGCCCGTCCTGGAAAATGCAGTTCAAGTATCTCAGAGGAATTTGGCCTTAGACTTATCCCTGGACTAACACAGTTCTTTCCCTGAGAAAGTCTAAAATGAAGCTTCAGAAAAAAAACCAACCGACCAATCAAACTGCTCCAAGTACCTTCACTGCGAGAACCAATCTCAAGAATAACTAGGCAAATATGAATACTTCCGGCCCTCGACAGCACTGGTCAGAGTGTAGAGAGTAAGTGACTGGGAGCGTTCAGCCTGCATTGAGACATCTGAGTCTCCCCATCTTTCCCTCTGTGTGGAACATGAGGCAGAAAGCTTGTAAGAGCCAGAGGTTTGGAGGATACTGAGGTAAAGTGATGTCTTGTGGTGGCGACAGGGCCGTGCGCTCACACACTCACGGAGGCTGTGGCTGCCTCCACAGACCTGCACAAAGCCAAGCCCGCCAACAGTTCAGCATTGCATAGAGAGGGAAGAGGAGGCCCCACACCTAGCTGAGTAGTCACTGGCTTGTACTGACTGTTGCAGAAAGAAGAGCTGTTTTCTTAAGTGGTGTGGACATAGGCACATATCATCATGTCCGCGCCTTACACCACTGCACGGATGGGCAACACTAACTGTGCTCATCAGGTTATAGACAATCAAATAATAAGATAATAAGAAAACAAGAAGTTGTGGATATGATGGAGGGATAGCCAGCGGGGGTTGTGGGGATATGACTGAAATACACTGTACTCATATATAAAATCGCCACGCAAATACGTAAAGCTTTAAAATTACCATTTGTTAAAGAAGCAGTAAAAATACCTTGTAGTAATTAGGGAGAAAACCAATTGTAAAATATAATAAAAACAATAGATGAGAGAATATGCAGCCACTATAACCATATTACATCTATGAAGGTACTATTGGAATTGTCTGATTACGCACTTCTTTGTGCCGAACTCCTAAAACCACTGTAGTTTAACACCTGAACTTTGCTGGCTCCCTTTTTCCTTTGCACACGGCATAGTGGAGGGAATGATCATACGGGTATGTCCAGGAAAGATATACAATCCTAAGCTCTCTCTCTCTCTCTCTCTCTCTCTCTCTCTCTCTCTCACACACACACACACACACACACACACACACACACACACTACTTCCTAGACATAGTGTTCTGTCTCACCACAGGCTCAGAGACCGAGTGCCTGGTGGTCATGGGTAGAACCATAACCTCAGATAAATCCATCTTTATCTGCTGTTCTCTCAGGTATACATAACAGCAGTAAAGAATTCTTACTACCACCACCCATAACCATCATCTCCATTCATACTTATTGGATGCTAAGTTAGTGTGGTGGATTATATTAGCAAATTGACAGAACCTAAAGCCATTTAAGAGGCAAGCCTTCAAGGACACCTGTGGAAATTGTCCAATTGTGTTAGGCTCTGGCCGTGCCTAAGAGGGAGTTTCTTATTAGGTTAATTGAAGTCAGCAGATCTATCTTAAATGTAGGGGCACCATTCCATGAGTGTGGGGTGTAGCCTGTGTAAAAGGGAAATGCTAGCTCTTTCTACTTCCTGAGTGTGATGCTATGTGACCAGCTGCTTCAAGCCGCCATTGCCCTGACTTGTCTGCCATAATGCACAATCCCCCTCACAGTGTGAAGTAAAACAAACCCCTCCTCCCTTAAATTGCCCTGTCTGGGTATTTTATCACAGAGTGATAAAAGTAGCCAACCATAACTGGGGCCTGGGAACCAATGCTCTTTCCCATTTCCTGTCCTTAGGGGCACTCCACAAGACACCCTCATAGCTGGCTTGTATGATTATGATATCATGCGGTGTTGCTCAGTCCATTGCTATAATGGCGACTGTGACAGTGACCATGACATTGAAAACATAAGTTCCATGTTCAAACCAGGAAACACGGAAGAGCAACCGAGGCAGTATCTTGCTGACCCCCCTCCACTCCGGGAGGATCTTGAGCCAACACAGTAGCCATTCCTGACCGAATGCCTCATGGCCTTTCTGCTAGCTCCTCCCCCAAGGCCCTCAGGCACTTGTTGTCCCCTGTACTTAGTGAACTGTTTGTTGAGTGCAGCCAACATTGTTCAGTATCATTGAATTCTTCACAGATCTGTTTCTGCACAACACTGGATTTCTTGAAGGCTGTGCACTGATTATGCCATTTCACTGTCTGAAACACTTTGGTGATTCTTCCCTGACTCTAGATAAAGTCCAACATTTCACACAAGGTAACCCATCAAGGCCCCGCCTTGCTTTCATTTTGCCCCACTTCTCCTCCCCCTCCCACACCCCCATACTTGCTCTGTGTTCTGATCAAGTTCTGCAAGCCTCTCAAAGGTTTTAACTTACCTCGGGATGCCTACTCGAGCTGCTTGAGTCTGAACATCCCCTCCCTTTCTCATGCCATGTACAGTTTTGACTTGTCCCTCTGCCCTCAGAAGTCCGTCCCTGTTCACAGGAAGACTTGATCATGACATTAATTAAGATCAAGCATGTCCCCGGCTCTGAAGGTGTGTGATCGTCTTCATTCTGCACCGTCTCCACCCTCAGCTGAATCGCAAGCCTCATCCTGACGAGGCTACGCACTGAGTTCTATCTCACAGAGTTTATAGTCTGAAGTCCTGTCCTCCACCATGGAGCTTCATTTGGAGATAAGTCTTTATAGATAAATGATGGTCACCAGAGTGGGCAGTAATCCAATCCTACTGATGTCCTTCTAAAAGGACACCCACCCCACATGGGGACAAGGCAGTCTCAAAATGAAGGTAGAGATGCCTTCATGAGCCAAGAAACACTAAAACGAGCAGAAAGTGCTGGCAACAAGGGTTGGGCAAGGGGCAGATCTTCCTTCACAGTCTTCAGGAGGAATGAAGCCACTTACACTGATCTGGGACTTCCAACCTCCAGAACTAAGAGTCAGTCTGCTGTTGAAGCCACTGAGTGATGATTTAGTATCTTTGGAAACTAATAGAGGCAAGATTACTTCGTTATTCTTGGCCATTTGTACCTGCAGATTAGCATAGCAATTGGGATAAAAGTTAAATTCAATTTCATGGGAAAAATAAACAAACAAACAAACAAAACTTTTACAATTTTACACTGTGGGTGTGAAAAGAAGCTGAGGTTCCTGCCCCACTAAGGACCCCGCCTCACAGAGAGAACAAAGAGAAGGCTATTCAGTGTGTAGTTAACACCAGGCCAGAGACACGGAGGCTTCCACCACTGTGGGTGCCAACCTCCTAAGTCAGATGGGGTGGGAAGTACGGGGCAGACATCCCAGAACTCTGAGGCCTGCCTGAATCTTGCAACACAAGTTAGGTCAAGCATAAAAGAGAACTGGAGCAGAGGGACTATGCACCGGAGTGATTTATTGTAGAGATGCGTGGGAACCTATCAGGAGAGGCCTTTTATGCGATGAACCTATCAGCGGAGGTCTTTTATGGGATGCGTGGGAACCTATCAGCAGAGGTCTTATAGGAGCATGCTGAGCCTGGAAAGCCAATGATGGATTTATAGTAGAGAGACAGATGGTCAGCTCTCAATGTTAGCATGTTCTCCCAGGCAAAGTGAACATATGTCACCACTAGTATGCTCACTGTTCTTTTATAAGTTGGAGGGAATCTTCATCAACCTAAAATCCCGGATTTTAGGTGTCCAAAGTCCTGGAAGCAGGCCTTGCATAGGAAAGCAGTAAGAGAAAAGGAGGAAGGACCTACAGCCCAACTCCTGCTTTGCGCTTCCCATGGGCGGTCCTGTCTCTTCAGCAGATGTGATGTGCCGCTATATTTAAGTCCTAGCTACCTCATTCCCTCCTAGAATCAACCCTTAATTCTTGGAAGTTGGCACAAACCACACATCTATCATCATTCCTCAAAGCCACAAGCTTGAAACATACAGTTCTGCAACACTGGGGAGAAAAGCCAGGCCCATTTGTCCGATGTTTCTGTTCCTGTTTGCAGTTCTCTGCTTTCTTAAAGCAGTGTGGTGGTGCGAAGCTCTGACATCAACATGGAGACTCCAAGGTCAGGCAGTATCCCAGCGGACACGAGCCACTGCAGCACAACCCTCCACGAGAGACAGGAGGTCAATTTGAGTGGGTCCGTAATGACCCAGGGTTATGGAGGAAGGCTTGGTTGAGGGAGCTTCAACCCAGGATATTTCAAACATGAGGAAGGCAAGAGTTGGTTATCTCCTTGCTCCCACCAGGGCTCCATAAAGCCGGCTCCCCCACCATCAGCTCTAGTGAGGATTGATTACACTGACAGTTATCAGACTTTACTCCTTGTTTGATCTTATAAGGTTCCCCTCTTTCCTACAGACCCCAAGTACGTACGAAGCAGCTTCCAACACCCCGGCCTGACCAATGGTGTGCGGTCACAGAAACCTTGCCCCAGAGAACCTGGCCACCTCCCCAGGGGCATAAATATCTGCCCCCATAAATGGAACCAGTTCTCTGAAGCTGTTCCTGGCTATGATTTTTGCCTGCACCCCTAGGAAGAAGTAGGCACAGGGTGGCAGAATTGGGGCTTCTCCACCCCAGAAACTCTCTCCCCTAGCAGGGCAGTGCCTATAAGTAACATTATCTATTTGGGTTGAGACCTCTTGTTTGTGTTATTTTTTAATCACTTTCCAGAGAATGTATAGCTATCTTGAATGCTGTTCTCAAGACAGAAAAGAAAAACCAGGAGATATAATTTTTCATACGGATATAATGTTTCAAGCAAACATCCCCGGGTCTGCCCACTGCGTACAAGAGTGTACTCACCAGGCCAGAGAAACCCCGGGTCACCCCTGAATCCACCAGTGGAACTTCTGCATCTGGAAACACCTGGTCTTGTGGCCAATTAGATGGGTGTGTCTCAGCACCAAAGGCATTTGAGGAACTCACTTGCCTCTGAAGACCCCAAATGTCAGAGGACTCACTTGCTGACCTTTTTAGCTGATGGCAGAGGCTGATGTTGACATTTGCACAGGGCTGGCACTGTGTCTCACTGGGATATCCCTCAGAGGCACAGCAGGACAGCTGCTGAGCTAGTTAGTGGCTCACCGCAGAGCAAGCCATTTGCCACCATTGTGGAAAGAACCAGAAATTGACTGTATGAAATTTCCCTGCTGTTCTAGGTGGGCTTTGATGGGCTTCTCTTCTACTTCCTCTCCCAAACCTTTGTGTGGTACTGCCACAGATGCAATAGAAATCAGGCATCCTGTTCCACACGAGTAGATGCTGAATTTCAGCAGTGGGGGTGGAGGGGTGGGGGGGTGGAGTTTGCCTGTTCCTAGAAGGATACTCATTAGGAGCAAAGTCAGGTAGTGTGTGCACAGTGCCGGCATCTTCCTCCGGCTGACCTGGGGAATCTGCTCTGTGCAGAGAATGTTGAAGCATCAACCCTCTCCCCTTACCAAGACGTTTTTCAAAGTCCCAGGAGAATTAGAAGGGAGAGAAGGACAGAAAATTGAGGTTCTGTGACCACCTCCATACGAGTTCCTTTGTCAGTTACTACAAAGCAAGGCGTTAGAAGGGAAGTTCAAGGCTAAAGCTGGATCCCTCTCACAGCTTTCTGTAAATGTGTCCCCTGGTGTTGCATCTGTGTTAATGGGTACAAATCTCTCGTGGGCTGCTGTAACCAAGAGCCACAACCAAGCTTGCAGCAAAAGACAGGAATTGTGTCCCAGTCTCAGGGGCATAACTTCAAAATCAGAGTGTGGATGCCGTGCTCTCTCTCCAAGTCTCCAGGAAATGATGCCTGCCTTCTAATGCTGCCTTCTAATCGCTTCTGAATGAGCTTTGGTTTGGATCTGGGTACATTGAACTCATGGGGCTCAATAGTTCCCCACTGTATAATCTTAACAAACTCAGATGGCTTCAGGAGTCACTCGCACAATACAATGGAACATGGGCTCCATTTAGAGGAGTTACCTCTGACCTTAGATGAACTGAAGATTGATCGCAGAGATGAGCTGGATGTCCTGTTGGTACAGCTTTCTAGTGTTCAAGAGAAGACAGAATTCATTTTTGTGTGGATGTGTATGTGTGGTGGGATGAGAGGCAAGCACACAAATGTACATATAGAGACCAGAGGACATATCAGGAATGATTTCTCAGATGCTCTCTACCTTTTTCTCGGCCTGGGACAGAGCACCTGTCTGTTCGTGCAGTTGCTGTTCGTGTAGTTGCTGGGTTGTGGCACTTGGTTATAGCAGCCAACTGCAAGAGGCTCATTCTTACCAATTTAGATGCAGGGTTTCACTGGCCTGGAGCTTGCCAACTAGGTTGAGCTGGTTGGTCCATGGGTCTCAGACATCTCACCTGACTCAACTCCTCAGAAAATATCACTATGCTTGACTTTTTTATGTGAGTCCTAGGGACCCAACACAGATCCCACCTGGGGTTTGCAAGAACATAACCTACTGAGCCATTTCTCCAGCTCAATAAGTCTTATCTTTGAAAACTGCATGGCACAAGTGAAATGTGTTTGTGTGCCTTGTTTTTAGACCTTGGACTATTGTGTTCAGATAGAATCATGTGGTAAGTTTAGAGACTTGCGGGTAAATCGCACTTCTCTAATGTAGTAGATATTTCTATTGTCAACACTTCTGAGAAATGGCCAGTTCTGGGGACAGGAACTTAGGGAGAAAGAGGCAGGGCCTCCAGAGAGTCAGCCTGAAGCATGGGCTATGTTCTGCTCAAAGCCTATTTCGGCCTACTCAGTCCATCAGTCCATCATGAGGTAAGCCTGGCTGCTGGCTTCCAGGAAGGCAAGCTGGGAGCTTGAACCTTCGATCTGTGCAGCCTGAGAAAGAAGTCGAGTGTGCTATACAGCTCCCTCTCTCAAATCTAGTGGAATTTTAGTAGTGGGTGGATGGGATGAAGTGGAACAGAAGGGAAGAGGACAGCACACGCCCCTCCCTCAAGGTGTGAATGGGGCAACCTTAAGTCGCCAGAGCCATGACCATCTCTGCAATACCAGCGGCTGAGGGTGCTGTCACAGGAGCAGAGAAGAGTCAAGAGGAGTCTCCTCCTGAATGCATGTGACACGGCCTCCAGGGAACTCCAGGAAATATCTGAAAGATGCTTTGGGGCCTGGACACACGTGACACAGCCTCCAGGGAATGCCACAAAACACCTGAAGGTTACGTTGAGTGCTTCAACTCCATGCAGGGTGGATGGGGGTATAAAGTTGTTTGTGACTGAGGTCCTGATATATATAGCCCCTCGGCTGTAGGTAGTAGAAGGCAGATCCTTTGACTGAAAGTTAGAAAGAATGACAAATATGTGTCTGGTGGTTTAGTGTTTAAAATATCCACTGATGTTATCAGGAAACCTTCAAGCTAACCGTGAGTAGATAGCTTTATGGGTCCTCTACTCCCGTTACGTAGACAAAGACTCTGACTCAGCAAGCCTACACAGCTAGCCTGATGTATCTAAGGCCATACAGTAAGACACAAAACTGGGAAACAAACCAGAAGGGAAGTTAAATAAAAGAAATTTCAGGGAATGGCAGCTTGCCATTTTTAGGGAGTCAATTTTGTAGACATTTCCCTAGTCTACTATCTAGGAACTATGGGAACGTTCCCTAAGACCTAGACCTTCTGACACATGAATAAGACTATGAAAGAAGAAACAAGAAACGGACATCAGACTTCCCTTTGGATTATGTACATTATTGGTCTTGGGGAATTATAAAGAAGGATTAGTACCAGCTGAGGTATACTGTATTCCCTCAAGTACTGAGAAGGAAGGTAGACTTCATCTCAGGGTCTTAGCCCTGAGGGCTGTTCCCCCCTCCCTTTTGGCTTGGCTCATGGGAAAAAACATTTCTCTCTCATTTAACATTCTAGACCGAAGGTGAGCACATGCCTGGATTACCTGCCTCTCTCATCTGCCTCGTCAATCCATCTTCTCACACTACACAGCAGACATAACACTTAGTTAAAATGTTCCTATTGTTACAGGAAAGCAAACACAACACTGAATCCTGAATCTTCTAGCTTAGATGTGACAGTGACCAGATTCAAAATGGTCTTGCCTCTGTACCTCATGGTACATGGAGCCCAGGCGGCCATGAAAGGGAAGTTCTCAAGCACAGATTCTCCTGATAAAATGCACCATACAAGGAGAGCTAAGCAGATCAAAGAAGGCTAACTACTCATGTGAGAACATTTGCCTCACACACTGTCTTGCAAGCCTGGGCAACTCAGCAGCCTGTTTCGATTCTATGGTTTGGCCTAGCTCTCAGCTGGCATACCATTCGGACAGAGCTCAAGAGTTCCTCCGCAGCAGCCCAGGTGCCTATGCGCTTTCAGAAACATCAGGAGATTCTCTCTTCTCCCACTAAGACAGCGACCATTTGTTTGCTCTTCCTACGTGGCAAAGGCCACTCATTTATGCACCTGTGTCCCATAGTGCAGCTTCATTCTTCACTAGCCTTTTCAGTATGGACATTCATCTTTATAGTCTTATCTTCGACTCAGAAACCATAGTTTTCTGACCTTCCCGGTAGAATTCTTCTCTTGTCTCCCAGCCCCTGGAGTCTTACATAAGCCCTATTGCATAGAATTCTTCCAAGTTGGTCCAAAGCCAACTGATTCAGGAAGATTGGAAGAAATTTCAGGATCCCATCTCCAGCCTGCCTGAGGCCCCTTCTCATTCTGTACTCCTACCTCTTAGGTGGGTGAATAAGCATCGACCTAAGTCAGGAAAGTCCGCTTATATCAAAGAACAAACACTAGGTCTGACCCTTGGGATCATCACCTTAATTCAACCTGGAGGATAATCACCTCTAGTAGCAAAGCTCTGCCCTTTGTCCCAGGGGTTCATGGGTATGAAGGCAGGTCTGCGGTGTTCAATTAGTAGTACAATTTCCACCTTCACCACTCAGCTTTTCTGTGAATGGAGGTCTATGGCTACCAGGTTCTTAACTGCCCAAAGAACTTTCCTCAGCCAATTCAGCTAAACATTGTGAAGGCCCATGCACTTCTCCCTGAATCCATCCTCCAAGCTCCTGTTGAAGAAGGGAAGAGGCAGGATGAATGGGTGAGAATGGGGTTCAGGCTCCTCTGTACAACTTGAATTGTCTACAGCTCTTTCCTTGTTGGAGGTACCTGATCCACGGGAAGAGCTTATGCCTAACAGTGGGTGTGCTGGCTGGTTCTGTGTGTCACCTTGACACAAGGTGTAGCTATCACAGAGAAAGGAACCTCTCTTGAGGAAATGTCTCAATGAGATCCAACTGTAAGGCATTTTCTCAGTTAGTGATCAAGGATGGGAGGGCCCAGCCCATTGTGGGTGGGGCCAACCCTGGTCTGGTAGTCCTGGGATCTGTAAGAAAGCAAGCTGAGCAAGCCAGGGGAAGCAAGCCAGTAAGTAACATCCCTCCATGGCCTCTGCATCAGCTCCTGCTTCCTGACCTGCTTGAGTTTCAGTCCTGACTTCCTTTGGTGATGAAGAGCACTGTGGAAGTGTAAGCTGAATAAACCCTTTCCTCCCTGACTTGCTTCTTGATCATGATTTTTTTTTTTGCAGTAATACAAACCTGACTAAGACAGTGAGGAAAATAACACGTTCCAAATTCTCCCAGGAAGCTAGCTGTTCATTCACACCCAGGATGCTTGAAGTTGCTGTGAGATAATTTAACACTAATTATGCACATGCAAATTAAGAATAAATATCTCCCACTACATACATTCTCTCTGTGTAGCACATCTGTGGCGCCAGAGTTTCCAGGACTAAACAACTAAATTCTCAGGACACTGAGAGAATCAGGCCAGGCACGAGTCACCAAGAACTGGTGGAAGTCAGTTTAAAGAACTGTGACTATGACTCAAATATAGTCTAATTAACCACCTATCATAAGGGATTGAATTATTATTAATATTTGTTTTTTAACTAATTATTTGAAACATAATTTTTAATCTATTAGTGGTAACTATTAGTTATTTGACATTATAGGATAGAGGAATTCATACATGACAAAGGACTGAGAGAAAACTAGGAAAAGAAAATAAGATTGTATTATAAAAAAAGACTACTTGCCGGGCGTGGTGGCGCACGCCTTTAATCCCAGCACTCGGGAGGCAGAGTCAGGCACATTTCTGAGTTCGAGGCCAGCCTAGTCTACAAAGTGAGTTCCAGGACAGCCAGGGCTAGACAGAGAAACCCTGTCTAGAAACCCCCCCTCCAAAAAAAAAAAAAAGACTACTTATATCATTGAGCATCTGTGGCATGTATTCTGGAACTGGAAAAGAAAACACATTTTCTTTTGCCCTTTTATATCACTTACGTGTGTTAAAACCTCAAATCCTTCTACCCAATTTTCAAACAATAAATCTTGTCAAGATTTTTGATTAAAAGAAAAAGCCCAGCGTTTCTCAAAAGCAATCAGCCACAAACATTTTGCCAGGTAAAAATATTCTCACCACACAAAATTTAGGACAGAGAGTCATGCTTTCTTTAGCGTCCAGGGAACAGTTCAAATCCTAGCCCCAAGGGAAATTAACTTATCCTGTGAATTCAGGGTAGAGAATGGCGCTTGGGACTCTGTGCCAGCCACAGGGGTGATGCCTGCATTCTGAATGAACTGCCCCGTGCTGCTGTCTGCTGCCTCTGGTTCACCACAAACAAAAGCTATCTAATCACTTGTTGGAACTTTTTTTTTTCCTGTTTTGATTTCAGGAGTGGCTTTCTCAAATCACGGTCAAGAAATGAATACGAACTGGTATATGTTATTTCCATACCATGGAACAGTGCTCATCCATAAGAAGGATTCCAACTGGGGGCTGGTGAGATGGCTCAGCGGGTAAGAGCACCCGACTGCTCTTCCGAAGATGATGAGTTCAAATCTCAGCAACCACATGGTGGCTTACAACCACCCGTAATGAAATCTGACACCCTCCTCTGGTGCATCTGAAGTCAGCTATAGTGTACTTATGTATAATAATAAATGAATCCTTGGACCGGAGACAGTGGGAGCCGGCCGGAGCAAGCGGGGCCGACCGGAGCGAGCTGGGCTGGCCGGAGCAAGCGGGGCTGAACGGGGGGCAGCCAGAGCGAGCGGGGCAGACCAGAGCGAGCAGGGTTGACCAGAAAGAGAAAAAAAAAGGAGTCCAACTGTGATAGATGAACCTTGCTGAGGGAAAGAACTCAGGCATAGGAAAAGGCTAAATGTCTACTCCTACTTGAAGCTACCTAGAGATTGAAAACGGAGAGAGATGAGAATGAGTAGGGAGGTACTCAAGAGACGGGCGTGGAGGTGGGGCGGGGCGTGGAGAGTTGGGGGAGAGGGAGGGGACAGGAGAGATGGGAGTGGGTGGCTGGGTGTGGTTAGTGCTTGATGGACAGAGTTCTATCTGGATAACGAAATGCTTGTTGTCACACACGTTGACACACACACATCATTGTGAATATAATTAAGGACACTCACTGTCTTGGATACGCCAAAATTATTTAAATAGTAAATTTAATGCCTCTTTACTGCAATAAAAACATACACAAATTATGAGATGCTCAGGGCTCCAGTGTTGCACCTAGGAAGGACTAGGCAGGCTGTGTTCCTAGTGCTTTCCAGTCACAGGTAAGTGGAAGATTCGTCTGTTGAAGACAAACCTCCCATCCCTCTATCACCCTCTGCTCCTGACGTCAGCTCACCAAAATCACAAAAAACCAGCCCACCACTCAAAAGCACCTTTTGAGAAGCAAATTTTCTTCAAACCTTAAGATTTCCTTTCATCAGAACGATGTATAAACATCTTGGGGGCTGGGGAGATGGCTCAGCAGTTAAGAGTGACTGTTCTTGCAGAGGACCTGAGTTCAGTTCCCAGACAGAGCCCGCTCACACCTGACAACTGCCTGTAACTCCAGCTCCAGAGACTCCAAACCCCTCTTTTATTCTCTGTGTGTGCCTGCGCTCACAGGCACAGACTCCTCTCCTCCAGCTATATGTAATTAAAAATGAAAACATATTTCGAAACACTTTCATACCTTAAAGGTAAAAAACATCGTTTAAAGCAACCTTGAATACCAACTTCAGGTGAACGTTTACTGAGAGTTTTGATTATTTCTCATTGATCAATCTAATTTGTTTTGTTTTTCTATCGCTGCAAAAAAAAGTAAGAATAAAGTGGATTTACTTAAATATGAAACCTTAATATCTCTTTGCCTCTCACCTACTTCCGTGGTTTAAATTATATTCTATAGCTGACGAGGGAGCTGGAGATGGCTCAAGGGTTAAAAGCCCGTATTGCTCCCTCAGAGGACCCTGGTTTGCTTTCCAGTGCCCATGTTAGGTGACTCACAGATACCTGTACATCCTGCTTTAGGAAGATCCTTCCCACTCTGGCTTCAGCAGGCTCTGCCTTCATACGCACGCGCCCACACAGAGACACATACACATAACTTAAAATAATTAAAATTAAAAATTAACTGGTCAAGAAGTCCCTAAAGCCAAAGCTAAAATGTTTAGAGAAGTTCCCCACTCTTCGAAAACACATCTGGTTTATTTTTTAAGGGGTGTGGGAGAAGAGAGGAAAATCCTTTCAAGGTTGTCTTAGTAAACAACGCTCTTAAAGTAGCACTGATTAGTAAACAATGCTCTTAAAGGAGCAGCACTGATTTTGATTATGCATTTTACTTGCTCTGAGGAGGCTTTTGGCCTTTACCAGAGTCCATGACTTGGAACTGACAAGGTCCCTTGTTAATCTGTGTCAAGAACACTATCTACCCCAGGGTGCATACTGGAGTGTGGGGTGTCTTCCACAGAGCAGACTCCTGAAGAAGGTAAGCTTCTATAGTGAAGAGAACCTTGAAGGACAGCTGACCCTTGACCAGCCTGGCCAGGAATGTATGGAACAGCCCACCTCAGGTCCAGAGAAGCCCTGCCAACCAAAATCACTATGTTCAGCATAGTTATCTTAAAAGTCAGAAGGAATAAAGACCTTCCAAGATAACCTAAACTAAAGAAAGCTCTGCTCACTAAGCCAGTAACTGTGGAAGATACTGAAACTCTACACACAGAGGAAAAAGAGAGACACTGACAACCAGAAGCGCTTAGGAAGGAACAAGTTTCAAAGTGGAAAAGATGAACATATTAGAACAAGAAGAGAATCAGATACATACAACTCAGCAAGCCAGAAAACTCTAAAAGGAGAGAGACAACCAACACAAATTACAGCAATCAGCAAATACATCTCAGTAATAATCGTCAGTATGAACGCTCTTAAGCTTTTATTCAAAGGACACAGCACAGGGCTAGTACAATGGTTCAGAGAATAAAGGTACACACTGGCAGGTCTGATGCCTTGAATTCAATTCCCCAGGATGGAAGGAGAGAACCGACTCTTGCAAGCTGTCCTCTGACCTCCACATGTGAAGATTACACGTGGATACCCTCATCAACTGACTTGTACAAACACACACTAAATATATGAGTAAATAAATTATAACTAAATGAGTTTTTGAAATACCTGTTTTTTAAATTACAGAGTTGCTGACTGGGTTATGAAACAGAATCAACTGTTTGTTGTCTGCAATAAACACACCTCGCTGGCAAAGGCACTTGGAGATTCAGAGTGAAATCATGGTGGTAAAACAAGAAATTAGAAACCCCAAATAAACAAAAGTAACTATACTGATATTTGATTATCATAGTTGACTCCAGCTGTGAACCTGGAGTTACCAGGGGTCGAGGGAACCACAACTGAAGAACTCGCTCAATTTGATTGGTCTGTGGACAATTTAATGAGCTATTATTTAAAATTACTAATTGATGTGGGGGATACAGCCCACTTTGCTTAGGGTTTTATTGCTGTGAAGAGACACCTTGACCATGGTGAGTCTTAGAGAGGAAAATATTTTATTGGGGCTGGCTTACAGTATTGGAGCTTTAATCCATTATCCATCATTGTCCTGGTGGAGAGCATGGCACTGTGCAGTCAGACATGTTGCTAGATCTAAGAATTCTACATCTTTATCTGCAGGTAGCAAGGAGAAACTGTGACACACTGGCCAGACTTGATTATAAGATTTCAAAGCCCACCTCGAGTGTCATACTTTCTCCAACAAGGTCACCCCTACTCCAACAAGGCCATATTTCCCAATAGAGTCACTTCCTATAGGCAAGCATTCATATACCTGAGTCTGTGGGGGACATTCCTATTTAAACCACCACACCACTGTAGGCAGTGCTACACCTAGGCAGGCAGTCTTAGGTTATCTGAAAGAGCAAGCTGAGAGGGCCAGAGGAAGGAAGCCAGCAAGCATCATTCCTCCACCATTTCAGCTTCAGGCTTCTCTTTCCTTCTACACTTTGCCTTTTGGTTGGAGGGATTACTGAAGCAACAGACAGCACACTAGAGCTTCAATGAAGTTGCACTTTAAGCTAAAATTAGTCATAAGAGATATGAACGTCAATATAGAAAGGGACCATTCCATCAAGAAGATACAAAAATATAAACATATGCACTGAATGTTGTATTGCCCAGTTTCATATTAAAAATAAACTCATTGGACACAGAGATAGCTTTTCCATATGCCAATAGTGGATATGCTGAGAAAGAAATCAGGAAACTATCACAGTAGCCTAAAAGCTATGTCCTATAATAAACCTTATTAAGGAGGTACTGGACCTCTACAATAAAAATGACTGAAGAAACGGAAGATACTAGAACATTGAAAGGCTTATCATGTTAACAAATTAGCATTGTGGAAATAAATGGCCACAATACCAGAAGTGATCTCTGCAGGGTCAATGAAATCATAAACAAAGTTCTATTGAAAATATCCACAGAAGACCAGACCTGAGTAAACTTGAGCAAAAAGAGGAATTTTGGAATTATTGCAATACCAAGTACCTGGCCTCACATTATATTATAGAGGCACAGTAAGATAACAGTGTGGCATTAGCTAAATCCATACCAGCTACACCCATCTAATTTTTGATGAAGATTTTCTCTCTGCTTTCTTTTTTTTTTTTTTTTTTTTTAATTTTTCAAGACAGGGTTTCTCTGTATAGCCCTGGCTGTCCTAGAGCTCACTTTGTAGACCAGGCTGACCTCAAACTCAGAAATCCGCCTGCCTCTGCCTCAAACTCAGAAATTTGCCTGCCTTTTGTTTGTTGTAAAACAGTCTGACCAAACGCTACTTGGGGAGAAAGGGATTTATTTAACGTATACCTCCAGGGCATAAAGGAAGTCCCACGCAGCTACTCAAGAAAGAACCTAAAGTAGAAATCATGAAGGAATTCTGCTTACTGGTTTGCTCGTTCTCATACTCAGCTAACTTCCTTACATAGCCCAGGAGCACCAGCCCAGGGAATGCTACTGCCCACAGTGGGCCATTCCCTCCCACATCAATTAACACCAAGACAACCCCCCACAGACATGCCTATAGGCCAACTGAGATTCCTTTCTCAAATGACTCTAGGCTGTGTCAAGATGTTAATTATAGCTAACTAGGACAGTTGTCAAAAACATATTTTGCGGGGGTGGGGGGGGTGGGGGGGGGCACCTTTTCAACAATAGCCACATGTACGAGAATGAAAAAAAGCTCCCATCTCTCAACCTGTATAAAAACCAACTCAAACAAGATCAAAACACTTAAATGAAATATTAGGAAAGTCTTCAAGATAAAGGTACACACATGAGTTTTCTGGAAATCATACAGTGAACTGTTAAATTGGATTGCATGAAATCGAAAATTGTCTTTGTAGCTTGCTGTGAAGTGAGCAGTTTCATCCAAGTTGTGTTACCCCACACAGATCCAAGGATGGCAGGGCCATGTGACTATGGCCTGAAGCCAAGCATTAAAATAAATGCTTCCTTCCCCTTTAAGCTGTTATTGCAGACATTTTGTGCCAGCAATAAAAATTTACAAACATAGTTAATCTATAGATCTCTTAAGAAAACACACACAGAGACACCATCTTTTTGTTGTTGTTGTTGTTATTGTTGTTGTTTCAAGACAGGGTTTCTCTGTGTAGCCCTGGCTGTCCTGGAACTCATTTTGTAGACCAGGCTGGCCTTGAACTCAGAAATTCGCCTGCCTCTGCTTCCCAAGTGCTGGGATTAAAGGCGTGCGCCACCACGCCCCGTGAGACACCATCTTCTAGTTAATGCTTGACCCACACCACACCAATATTGCAAATCTCTGATCACAAACCTATCCTTTTCTGCCTGAGTTGATTAGCATAATAGTTTTCCCTTCAAAAGTAATAAGAAAATAGTTTACTCCAAACTAAATAATGGATGACTATAGGTCAGGAGTTCAGGTTCAAGTCCTTCTTGAAGAGGTTATATGAACTTTCTGGTCAAAGAAGAAAAGATACCAATCACACATATTTCCTAATTTTACAAAATATGTTAGTGTGTCATCAGGCTGTCAGAAGGCAGGAGAGTCTACAGGACTCCAGCGTGACCTTTCCGTGTTCTTCTATTTAGGGTCGGTGGAGTCAGGATTAGGATAGGTGCGAAGAATTTTAGTCATGAGGTTTAGACATGAGGTTAGGTACCTAGCAGCAAATAGCAATTACCCAAGACTGAGATAGCATGCTTTAACCTTGCCGCTCCATCCACAGTATTTTACCTTTTCACACCCCTGATGTTAGCTAAACAGTCTGAAAGCTCTTAAATGATAGCATGGCTTCAGAGAATATCATTTCACAGTGTACCAACTTTTCAAAGGTAAAGACAAACCTATTCGGAAAGGGGACACTGGCAAGCAGTGGAGGAGAACTGGAAAAGTCCCTCAAAGGGTGAGATGAACCATAATTTTGTTTGCTCTATTGCTAGGAGATGAAAGTGGGTGTTTGACTGAAGAATGGGTGAAGAGAAGGAGTTAGTTAACCAAGCTCAGTCCTGCCCCTTCACAGTGGCTCTCAGCCTTCCCAATGCTGTCATGCCTTTAATACAGTTCCTCACGCTGTGGTGACACCAACCATAAAATTATTTCACTGCTACTTCATATTTTTGCTACTGTATAATGTTAATACCTGCATTTTCTGAATTCCTTAGAAATCCTTCGTGAAAGGGGGTTCAAGCCCCTGACCCCAGGGGTCATTACCCACAAGTTGAGAACCACTATAAGCAGATGTTGGCACTGGAGAAGGTGTTTACCCTTTTGAGCCTCAGTGTGTTTTATCAATAACATTCTGCTATTGGCACATAAGAGCAACACGGCAGATGTTGGAGGCTCTAAATGAGGGGATAAAGGAATGGCTGACAGCCATAGAATTAAAAATTGTTGACCAAATCCAGGTTTGGTAGAGTCAAAACAAAAGCTGTAGAGTGGACAGAAAACCGTGTTTTAATGGAATGACAGGTGACTGCAGAAGGGGGTTGAATTTGCAAATAAGGGAAGTGTTTCCGACATATTGGAGTGGCTTCATTTTGAGGGCTTGGTGTTTTGGGAGTATTTATGCCTTTATACTTTCCCAGTCTCATGTGTCGCAAGGAAAGGGAGTTAAATAAAATTTTAAAAAAGATTACGAGAGAGAGAAAAACATTCTTCCATCAACTAAAATAAATTTAATCAAGACAATGTAGAATGGACACTCCTTGTGTCACGGGCTTGCTTACATTGGCCTTCAGACAGTAAAGGCATTACATAAACATGGCCTTCAGATACACATGACGTGTTGTTCATTGACTCAATCAGCACCCCAGGAAGAGTTATTCATAAATACGCCTCTGCAGGGAGGGCAGCGGGCATTTCCCAGACTTGAGCCCCAGTTTACTCTAATGGTCATATAAAAGATTAGAGCCTGAGTAATGTGCCCCCCTTCTCTTCCCCTGCACGGGTATCATGAGAGCCTGAGTAATGTGCCCCCCTTCCCTTCCCCTGCACGGGTATTATGAAAAGCAACAAAGCTGGAGCCTGCGGAGTGGTCAGCTGACATACTGCACCTCAGATCACAGAGAAGAGGACTCTACACACTCGCCAGTGTCAAGAGAGCTTTCTCTAGCACGTTCTAAACTCCTCCTTCTGCAGCCCACTTTCCCTATCCTCAGTACCCAGGGAGGCCTTCTTAATTGGGTCATAAGGGCAATCTGCAGAATGTCTCCAGAGGTAAAAATTATGTAATATTAGAACTTTTTTGGTTTTGTTTTTGTTTTCTTCCCCCCCCCAAGGTGTTTTTAGAAAAGCAGCAGAAATCACTTGCCAAAAAAAAAAACCTTTTATATTTGCTGTTTGGGTTTTCAATCCCCCCCCCAAAAAAAGATAGTACAAAGAGATAGCATAAAGTTCTTATTTGGCAAGAATGTATGGAAAAAAATGAGGCTATCCTAATTTGACATGTGTGCTGCATTCTGCCTATCTGGGCCACTGAAAAAAGGTACCAGGGGGTGAGGAGAGGGGATTGGAATTTCCCTTAGGAATCTCATTCTAGAAGAAAGAGAAGGCTAAGGCTTGCCCTTACCCACAGATGAACCTGTTTGCAGAGATTCCACACAACCCTAACAACTTATCTGAGCACCCTGCAGGAGTGGCTAACGCCCACATAATGATTGGTCAATGATGGGTGGAGCCACACCTTAACCAAGACTGCTTAACTCTTTAAAATGGAAGCCTTCTATTTAAACCTTACCTCCCTGGTAGGACACAGAGGGTGGGCTTACGTACAGCCTGTGTGAGGGGTCATGTGTCAGCTTATCTCCTTGTTTCTCTTCTTAGTAGCCACACTGAGGAAACCACTCATTTTTCCTTTTTTTTTTTTTTTGCTGTTTTACATATTGGATTATTAAAGATGAGTAGCCAGATCCCACTTATTGGACTGTCAGAAGGCAGGCTCGGGCTCCTAAGAACTCTCAATTTTATAGTCTGCTTGAGGAATTGAATATGAAAATTGAGTAAGAGATAAATATAGAGTATACCTGTGTCTTTTTTATTTTAAAGATTGAAAGAAGTACCCAGGAATGTTGGTATAGCCTTCAATTCCAGCAATTGGGAGGCAGAGGTAAGCAGAACTTTGTGTATCTGAGGCCAACCTGGTCTACATGGCAAGTGCCAGGACAGCCAGGGCTGCATAGAAAGACCCTGTCTCAAAACAAAACAAAAATGACTGAGAGAAGTAACATTTGAGGAGCATGTTCTCGGGACAAGTTTGGAACTAGTTAAATAATTATAAAGATTGGGCCATGCTGGCCTAAGCTAGATCCCCTTGACCTAACAACTATTTTACGGTGGAGGCATTTGAGAGCTATCATTTTCCAGAAGATCTCACTGACCTGTCCCTTGTTCTTCTGTCCTGAAATGTGTCACAAAGCCCAGGGAAGCACTTAAAACTTTTCTGCAAAGACTGTCATAGGGCCTTTGTATAAGAAATACTATACCTATACTCCGATGAAGACATGTTACCCATGGAGGCGAGGGATCCTGGGGGAAGAATTGAGACCATTGGCCCTTGCAAGTCCCCCCAAGTTTATAACCATCAGAGCATAGGCTTTCTCTCAGTCACGGCTTTCCACAACCGTCCCCTCTGCCGAACCTCTGCAAAACAACTTACTTAGGCCTGACTGCTTTAGGGGGTTCCTTTCCTTTGGATGACCTCATGTGATATAAAAATTGTATTTGCATGCCTTCCTCTTGTCAGTCTGCTTCTTGTTGTGGCTCTGCTAGCAGTCGTGGGGAGATGCAGCCCAATACCCTTACTGGTCTCTCTTAGGGACCCCCACTCAGCAAAAATTACATGTGAGAGAGAGAGACAGAGACAGAGACAGAGAGACAGAGAGAGAAGACAGAGAGAGAAGACAGAGAGAGAGAGAGAAAGAGAGAGAAGACAG
Organism: Mus minutoides; assembly: GCA_902729485.2. Taxonomy (NCBI): domain Eukaryota; kingdom Metazoa; phylum Chordata; class Mammalia; order Rodentia; family Muridae; genus Mus; species Mus minutoides. Next base: position 2,355 of record CACVCL010031526.1, on the reverse strand, counting down.
AGAGGGAGACAGAGCGGGAAACAGACAGACAGACAGAGACAGAGACAGAGACAGAGACAGAGACAGAGACAGACAGAGAGGAAAAGCACAATAGTATGTGCCAAAGATGAATGTTTCTCAAAAGAGAATCAAGCCTAAGTGACTGGCTATATGTGTGATTCTGGGGTCTCTTTCTTGTATCTTTGTTTCATTGTTTCTTTGTTTGTTTCCTTTATTATTTCTTTCCTTTTCTTTTTTCCTTCTTTTCTTCTCTTTCTTTCTCTCTTTCTTTCTTTCTTTCTTTCTTTCTTTCTTTCTTTCTTTCTTTCTTTCTTTCTTTCATTACTGATCTCACCTCATGTGTATGAGTATTTTGCCTGTGTGCATGTATTTGCCCCACATGCAGTGCCCTCAGAGATCAGAGAGGGTGTTGGATCCCTTGGAACTGGAATCAGATAGTTATGAACCATTGTGCCGGATCTAGGAATTAAATCAGGAATTTCTGCAAAGGTGTCAAGTGTTCCTAATCTCTGAGCCAACTTTGCAGCCAAAGAAGAACTTCCAGAATTTTCTTTGGTTCTCAGGTCAGGAATGCAGAAGAATGGCTTTTATATTTTTATGTGTATGGGTGTTTTGCTTGCATGTATGTAAGTGTACCATGTGGATATGTGCAGAACCTGCAGAGGCCAGAAGACGACATCAGACCCTTTGGAAATAGTTTTTAAGCTACCATGTGGGTGCTGGGACTTGAATCCAGGCCCTTTATAAGAGCAGCTAGTACTCTCAATCAGTGAAGTGTCTCTCCAGCTTCTCCAGATGTGTGGCTCTCCTAGTTACACTGCTCAAAAAAGGTGACTGGCAACAAGGTAGTTTTTAAGAGTTTACTTTTGCAAAGGGATCTGATGGTTCATATTGTTTATATTTAGGGATGAGAGATGAGTGTTAATGTGGTTAAATCTAAGGCTAAACGCAGTCTGACCCAAAGAAAGCATAGCCTACTCGCTATTTTTTTGCATCCATGTTAAAATGTCTTTAGGGCCACTGGTAGATGCAATTCAGTGGGATAGCCTAGATCAATGTATAGGTCCTGGGTTCAGCCTTTGATGGCAGCAAAATAAATTAAAATAATAATAATAATAATAATAATAATAATAATAATAATAATAGAATTAAATTAGATGTTTTTAGGAAAACTGGTACTGTTTCTGAAGGTAGTCCTAACCTTATCAGTTGTGTTAAAGGCCTGACTCCAAAGCAGAATCTAGCAGGAAGGCTTCTTTCTCTTCGCATATTACCTTAGATTTTCTATCCTGCCTCAGCCTCAGCCTCAGCCTCAGCCTCAGCTATGCGCCTAGGATGAGTAAGGAAACGATTTTCTCCTCTGTAGTAACTATATATAGGATTTCTCACCTGTAGCTTCTGGTTCAGGAATCAAATTTTAACTACATCAAACCTAACAATAAAAAATATACCTTTGAATGAAAGAACTGTGAACTAAAGTTAGCAGGTAAACAAACAAACAAACAAAAAAAAGTTGCACTGTGTTGACAGTTCCCCAGGAAGGAAGGACCATAGAGGTGTTAAAATGTTCTAGATCCAAAGTCAGCATCTCTGATGTTAGTCTCCATCCCTTGAATGTCTCTTCACTACTCAAGTCTGTGTGTCACCTAACATCTTGTGACTACTGAAACTTTAAAAATCTATTCTCAGTAGAACACTGGCTTCCAGCACTGTGAACATTAGAGGTCATTAGATGGGGTTACAGGAGTTAGCAGGCTTGGAGACCTTTGAGGAAGGACCTCTGTCTTGCAATCAGCCTCACACCTTACCTCCTGTTTCTTTGGTAATACCAAGAAGGGAAACATCACAACTCCTCCTTCTTAAAATTTAAATTGCCATATGAAGAGGGAAATTTTAGGGCTGTTTTGATGACCACTAAGGAAAAGCTACTTCCCCCTGATCAAAAGAAATGGAATCTACCTTTGGGCCATGGTATTTTGATCTGAAGATTGAAATATTACAGACTTTTGTCTCCTTCCTCAAGAGTTAATCTACCTAGGTTTATTAACCACCTGGCCAAGGAGACCACCCTTCACCTGAGGACACAATAAGGTGAAGGGGGTACTGATTATCCCTTAATGGAATAGTGTACCTGTATGTCCCAGAAGCCCTTGCTGCTATACATTTGCTTACACATCTTCTGCTTTGCAGCTCTGTTGAGCCTGCCCACTTTCCTGAGCTCTAATCAAAAAGCAAAACTTTCCATTTCCCTCTTTTCTGTTTCTTTTTCTTTCTGATAGTGTCCTAGTCCCTAATCACACTTTCCCTGGGTTTTCTCTTTCTCTGAATCCTCTCTGCTTCGTTCATTCAGTCCTT
>CACVCL010031521.1:0-29581 GCA_902729485.2 Mus minutoides | reverse complement strand
AAAAAAAAATCATGAGCATTTGGGTATGGAACTTGCACATTTCCATGTGCTGGATCTTGGTGTAGCTGTGCTGGATTGAAGATCAAGCCACTGCTAGTTCTGTGTGCCATGGGAAAAGTCCCTAGACCTCTCTCAGCCTTGGCTCTTTGCTTCTAGAGGACAGGAAGCATAAGAGAGACCATAGACCACAAACTACTGTGAAGATTGAATAGCACAGACACACATGTGGCTTCCTGGTTGTTTCTCTTCTTCCTTAGAAGATGAGTGTAGGGAGAGGAAGGGGTTACTTGAAGAAAGACCTGGGTAGTGATTCTGTTCTATGTGTGGAGGAGACTGGGTGGGGTTAGACAGTTAAGTGGGTAGGACCTATGAGAAAGTGTGTTGGAAAGTATCACCTTGTTAAGCTTTGTGCTTAGCTCACAATCCAGCCAGCTTGGTATTCCTCTTGTGGGTTGTACTAGCTGCTATTGTTTTACCTGACACAGGCAACAGTAACATCCACTGATATGTGGCTCCAGAAAACCCTATTTAATAGCCATTGTGCTTCCTAAGTCTGCCTCCACAAACAACAACAGATTTGATGGCAAAGATCAACAGACATTTATGTTCCCACAGTTCTAGAGGTCAGGGATTCAAACCGCTGCTGTGCTAGCTGCCTTAGGGATTCAAAGAAAGGATCTTCTTCTTGCCTCTTCCAGCTTCTGCCTCTTCACATGGCTCACGCCCCTCAAGCATCTGTGTGGTCTCTCCATGTGTTTATAACAATGTCTGTAACAACATTTAGGGCCTGCTTCTATAATACAGGGGTATTTCTCTTATCTCAAGATCCTTAACCCAGTGGTATCTGCTAAGGCCTCTTGTTCAGCTAACACATTGTAAAATTTCAGAGTTTAGCATTTAGTGTGTCTGGGGGACCATTCATCAGGGTCAAAGGTTCTCTGAAGTCAGGCTGGCCAAGTTAGAATCCTAGATCCAGATCCGTGATTTTGTAATTATGGACATAATTAATTGGGTGAATTACTTCCTCTCTCTTTCGTGGTGGTCTATTTTATCTCTAGAATTGGGGGAAATAATAATGCCTGCCCTAAAGAGCAGCTTCTAGGATTAGACCACTTCATATATATCAAAAGCATTTAGGAATGACCTTGGCACATAGTGAACCATCCAAGTGGTCACTATTTGCAATGTCTACTTTTCCTTTGAAAACTGGTTAAGTTACTTTTCTGTTGCTGTGATAAAATGTCATAAATAAAGCAACTTATAGAAAGAAGAATTTATTTGGGCTTACAGCTCTGGAGGGTTAGAGTCCACGATGGCAGAGGGAAGGCATGGTACTATAGGAGCAGGAAACCTCAGGCTCACATCCTGAATTTCAAGTACAAATCACAGAGAGCTAACTGGAAATGGCACAGCTTCTGAAACTTCAAAACGTTCTCCAAACAACACCCCTCCTCCACCAAGGTCACATCTCCTAAACCTCCCCAAACAGCACCACTAACTAGAGACTAAATATTCAAATATCTGAGCCTTTGGGGGACTTACCACACTGGCTATAGAATCATTGTAATTACACTTAGACTCCTCTAGAATTTGATTGTATTTGTTCTGCACAAACTTATTATTATTATTTTTTCAAAATGTGTGTGTATATATCTCTCTCTCTATCTATCTATCTATCTATATAATTGCTTAAAGTGTTGTTTCTGAAAAGACACTGCGATTCGTGGATTAAAAAACAAACAAACAACTGGCTACTATTATGAGGACAGGGCCAACTGAAGTGATGTCCACATTCAAGCAAATCCATCAAAATCAGTCATGGTTATTTTTTCAGAAATAAGTTTTTTAAAAGTCTGTCTTATAATCCACGTGAAATCTCAAAGGATCCCCAGTATTCCTTCAAGCTGTGAAAAGAGTTGAAGGATTCATACTTCCTCACTGTATTTTGTCTGGTGTTCACGTGGAGGGGAAGAAAGAGATGGGAAACAGAGAAGTAATATGAAGACATACTCTTCTTACACACAGTCCAGTGCTTACTTGATAAACATGCTAAAACGACTGGTAGTGTAAATCTGGTACGCCCCTCTCCTGGTTCCTGTTTTACAAGCTTAGTTGTCAGCTGGTGGAAATCTGTGGAGGCTCTAGGAGGTGGAACCTAGCTGGCAGGAGTAGGTAAGTCGGGAACTTTGGAGGGTACACCTGCTGATAGTTTCTGTCTTAATATTTTTACTGGACCAGTATAATGTGAATAGCTGTCTTCTACCACACACTCTTGCTGCTATAATGGTCCCCTCAAGCACATGGACAAAGCAGCGAGCAACTAAATCTCCTGAAACCCCGCGCCAGATTGGAAATTTTCTCCTGTTAGTTGTTTCTCTCAGGTGTCCTGTCACAGTGATGCGGAAGGGGGCTATTATAGTATCTAACTATAACATGTAAAACCATGACACTCTTAGAGGAAAACAGACACAAAGATTGGTGGTGTTGGATGTGGTAGATATTTCTGGTTTATGACACAAAGGAACAGACAACAAGTGTAGATACTGTTGAGAGAGTGAGCTAGAGCTCTAGGCATAATTATGCCTGTAATGTAAGCCCAGGTACTTGAGAACCTAAGAGGAGGATTGTAAACTGAAGGAACTGAAAGTTGCAGAGAGAGTTCAAAGCTGCCCTATGCAACTTAGAATGCCCCTGTCTCACTAAGTAAGTAAGTAAGTACGTAAGTAAATAAATAAATAAATAAATAAAAGTGAGTATGGAAGGGAGAAAGATCTAAGAAAAGTTGGAGGAGGGAAGGTGAATATGATCAAAATACAATGTATGAAATTCTTAAAGAATTAATTAAATATTTATTTACCAATTAAAAAGATGGCTGGGGATATACTTCATTGCCATAGATTATGAATAGTGTCACAGGTTCATCTTCAGTACTGTAGACAGAGGTGGGGGTGAAAACAAATCATGGAATAAAATATTTGTAAATTATGTACCCAATCAAGAAAACATAACAGATCTCTACAGCTTAAAAATGAATTAAAAATTGGCTAAGAGGCTTGAACAGACATTGGTTCAGATGGGCAATAAGCAGATAAAAGATGTTCAACATCATCAGCTGTTGGGAAATGTAGTTTAATGTAAGTTTAATGTAAGTGGCTTCTGATCATCATCATCATCAACAACAAAAGAAAAGCAATCAAAATGGCAAGTGTTGGCCAAGCTGGAGAAGAGTTGGAAACCCAGTGCTCTTCTTGTAGTAACATCAATAGTGCAACTACTGTGGGGAGTGGTCTGGTTGTAGACTATGGGGCTACTGAGAATGAAGTTTCAATTAATAATGGTGACAGATTCTGGAGGTGGAGTGATGATAGCTCCTTAGCCATGTTGATGTATGTAATGCTACTAAATCAAATCAAACACATTTAAAATAGTACATTTTGTATGATATATTTTTACTAAAATCATAAAAATAGTACTTAGACTTCATTTCTTTCTCAAGGACTCGTTAGACCAGAGACCACACATAGGGCCTGATGGGACACTAGATTAGAATGCACATCATAGTCAGGAGAATCTCAACAAACTGCATCTGTGACAAATGACATCTTGCAAAGTATTGATTGGGAAAAGATCATTAACCAACTGTGGATGTTTTCTTCTTTTAAGTTGAATTTATTTTTATGTATTGCCTTTTACAAACAATATATTAAAACAATATGTCATAAACAATATGTTGAAAGGTAATAACTATAAATGCTTGTAGGGTCAGAAAGAAGTTGTAGGGCTGGATGCCACGGCTGCTGAGTTATAAGAGGGAATAAAAACAAGATGGACAGATGGACACTATGCACCTATGATGGGGAGGTACTGAAAAACCAAAGGCTTTTGACCTAGGTTTGCTTTTGGCCATTCTAAGTACTGACTTGATAGACATGGGGTTGGTGTCTGTTATGTGTGACAGAACCATATTAGTGTTCCTGCAAGCATCTTACAGGCTTGTCAAGACAAGAAATAAATGTTCAAATTAAGGGAGCAATGACTAGTTGAAGAACAACAGCTGAGTTATTATAGGTTGTTTATGATTAACCACAAAAAATGAAAGAGACACTAATTGCTGAAGGAGCTTACAGGTAATTTCATCATTGACAGCTGATGGCCATTCATTAGGAGACAATATTACCTGTAATGGCTCAAATCTACAAGGTAGTGAGACTAGAACCTGGGCTCTTATACAAATGTAGTCAACTATTACTGTCTCAGAGCCAATTCTTTGACCTTTGGCCTAGATAATTACCCATTACAAGTAACAAACACCTAGAGTAGTCAACTTAACAAAGTATTTTGGCTCACAGTTGTGTAGCTTTCTGTTGATGGTTGAGTGGCCAAGAATCAAAAGTTCAAATGGGTCCCCACTTTGTTTCTCAGAGGTTGAAGGTAAGTCCCTATTGCTGAAAACACAAAACATTTCATATTAAACCTTGATATAACATTAAAACATCCTTCCTAGGGTCGAGATTTTGTAGCGCCAGATAGGCAAGCTTCCAGGGGACAGACACAATCAATAGTCCTATCCTGATCGTATGCCTATGAAAGTCCTATCCTGATCGTATGCCTATGAAACCTAACAATCGGCATGGCAAAAAAGTTCTAAAACTGTAATAGTGGCACTCCTGTCTTGGTGGTAACCAACAACTATCTAATTGGACTTATGGTCCATTCAACAGGGGGGAAATCATACCTAGTCTGGAAATTAGGCAACTACTTAGGGTTAGTGTCATCAGAGATCTTATGTGAGAAACTACTACTACCACATTATTGGACCAGCATAACTCTTTTTGTTGTTGTTTTACTTAAAAAAAAAAAAAAAAGTTCGTGACAGAGTTTCTTTGTATAACAGGCCTGGCTGTCTTGAAACTTGCTTTGTAGACCATGCTGGCTTCGAATTTTCAGGAATCCTCCTGCCTCTGCCTCTCAAGTGCTAGGATTAAAGGCGTGCACCACTACCCCTCAGCTAGAACAGCATAATTCTTAAGTGCATTGTAAAAGTTTTCCTTGGAGGCCCTTGGTTTTGTGAAGATTATTTGCCCCAGTACAGGAGAATGACAGGGCCAGGAAGAAGAAGTGGGTGGGTTGGGGAGCAGGGTGGGGGAAGGTATAGGGGACTTTCAGGATAGCATTTGAAATATAAATGAAGAAAATATCTAATAAAAAATTTTGAAAAAAAATTCCTTATACCCACAGATAAGTGTAGCTCTCATCCTCCATCAAAGAAGTTTCTCTTTTCAGCAAAATGAGACCATTACAGAAACCATAAATGGCCATAGAGATCAACTGATTGTGGAACCAAGCTCCAGTAGATAGATACACCTACAACAGAACTCCTGAATCTAATCCTTAGAAGACATCATGGAAAAGGGGGTGAGTCAGAGGACAAGGAAATATGCTGTGAGGTTGTATAGCCTAGAAATAACATGGTGGCTACATCCAAAATACATCAGCAATACGCCTAAGCAAGATCTGAAGAAGAGTCAATACCAAGACACACTAATATGGAGGGGGAATATTTTTCAATGGGCCATATTCCTTGACAAAGAACTATAGGCAAGTAATTACTACTGAGAAAGAGAGTGAGAATGAGAGTGAGAGAGATTGATTTTGTCTCTCCCAGAGGAAAGGCACTTTATTCATTATTTAGTACAAAGTAGTCAGCTCCAAAACCATATACATAAAACCAACATTAAATAAATTCATCAGGTTATATGTATGTATATATGTATGTATATATGCATACATGTATGTGTGTGTATGGAGGGGTTGGAAGGAGGAAAGGATGAGGAAAAGTGATATATTTTAATTAAAATTGAAAAAAGACCACTATCCCCAAATTTTCTTAGAGGGTACAACTCAGTGACTTAAGCCCCTGGAGTGCTTTATAGTCATTGCCTATGTGATAAAGAATCATCATAAAGACTCACTTCTGGGCATGCCTGTGAGGAATTTTCTAGATTTAGTTACTCAAGATGGGCAGACCTATACTAAATGTTTGCAACTCTGGTCTATGACTCAGGGTCCAGGACTGTGTATAAAGGAGGAAGTGGACTGTGTAGGACCTAGCACTTCCTCCTTCCTGACTGAGACTCAAAGTGACCAGCAGGCTCACACCCCTACCATCACCTCTCACCAGGGTGGGCTTCCCAACATAAGCCCAAACAAACCTCTTCTTCCTTAAATTGCTTTGATCAAGTATCACATTGAAGGACCCTAAGGGCTTTTCCAGTCCCACACCCTCCTTACAGCTTCCCCCTCCTGCCTGGGGTCAAGGCTAGGCCAAGTTCCATTCTCCACCCACGGGAACATTCTTGAGTAAAAAAATTCCCAGAATGTACTGACTTATGGAAAAAGCCCCAGGTAGAATTCAAATGTGTGTCATGCTTGCTAGCCAATAGATTTAAAGGTCAATATGCTTAGTTAATCAGTTTGAACTGTAACCTTGCTGATGTAACCTGTGCCCCTAAAAGGCATAAAAACTGCTTGTAATAGCCATTCAGGGTTTCCTTCTCATCACTCGACTCTAGGGATTGATTGAGGGTTGACCTCGACATGCTGGAAAATAAACCTCTTGCTTTTGCATCTATCTGTGTCTCAGTGTCTCACTTGGGGGGGGGTATCTCGAAGTAAGTACCACTGGCCAAGGTTTGGGGCCTTACAGTGTCTCTGTGCAACTGTAGAGCCCAGACTAAGACACCAGACAATATGTGGCAGGTTCTGCATCCCCAAAAGGAGACTCTGAAGCTACTGCATGAGGCTCTGATGGTAAAACACAAGTTGCAATGGATATTTCAGGATGTTAGAGAGGCCAGAACATGAAACATAGCTAGCTGAAGGAAAGCTGCTGGCACAGAGTAGAGCTGGCCCTACAGAGACACTATGAGCTTAAACAACAGAGATGGGGAGTGTGGCTACCCAAGGTATTTGGAGTCCAGATGAACCCATTATGGACAGGAGCTTCAGGATTTGGTGTCTTGTCTGGTAGATCCCAGTCTTGCTTTGGCTCCATCTTTTCTTGCCAAGCTTCGAGGAATGGTCGTGTTTATTGGTACCATTTCCTATTAGAGCTATATATCTTGTTTTATTTGATAGAAGTTCAGAGTTAAGGGACTGCTTTGAGATTCAGAAGATAATAAGATTTTAGATTTTTAAACAGTTGGAACTAGTAAAGTCTATGGAGGCTTTTGAAGATGGATAGAACACATTTTGCAATGAGATGGCCATGAGCGTGTAGGGATGAAGGGTGGAAAGTTTGGCTTAAAAGTGATATGTTTTGTGTGAAATTGACAAAGGTGGACCTATGATGGTTTACATGGATTGTCCACTCGGATGGATCTAGAAGCACCGTGATGACAAATCTCTTTGTATGTCGGTGAAAGGTTTTCTACATTAGATTAAGTGAAGTAAACATACCCACCCTAAGTGTAAAAGGGAAAAGACAGATGACCAGGACAGTTCATTGCCTACTCTTTCCTCCGTGACTCAATGTGACCAGCTTCATCATATTCCTGTTGCTACTGTTTATCTGCCACAATAGACTAGATGCCACAATGGAACTATATGCCTTCAAAACCTTATTCTTCTTTAAGATGCCTTGGTCAGCCATTTTATAAGAGCAACAAGGGAAGTAACTAATTTGGCCTTTTCAAGTGTGACCTTACCTTTTGAAGGTTTTAACATCTCCCAAGAGCATCAAGGTGGGGAACAAGTCTTTAACATATGGACCTTTGGAGGACACTCCAGTTCCAAACAATAGCTGATCATTTAGGCTTTTAGTTTTGTACCTGTAAAGTGAGTAATTTTATTTTCCTCCCACTGGTTGTTCTGAGGGTAGAGAGAAGTAAGTAAAGTGTATTGAGTAGTTACCATACAACCAGACACCTTTAGAACACACTGTTGGTACCTAGACAGTGGCTTGGGTAAAGAAAATGAAGAAGAGCTGTGATGGATTCTAGCGATGAGCTGCATGGGGCCGAACTTGAGTAAGGAGCCTGGTTACAGTGAGAGACTTTTCTCTGGCAGGTTTTCTTCCTTTTTGGGAGAGGTTAGATTTTTGGTGAGCTGGCCACAGGGCTTGTGAGTAAACTTGAACCTTGCCGCATAGAAGAGACTGACTTTGAAGTCAGGGGACTTGGGTTGGGGGGCCTACTGCTGTTCTTGGGATCCTGCTCTCTTCTGGCCAGCACCTTTTAAGAAATGCTCAACATTTAGTCCTTAAGCCAGAATAGAGCCTGGTTACAGCAGTCAGCATCTCCACATGCATGTTCTGCGAAACACTGTTACAAAATGCCTATCAATCATTAGTTCATCAGAAAGTTAATGAGAAGTGGGGAATATAATTTCTGCTTCTAGAATAAGCAGGGATTGTTTGCAGGGTATTTATAATTTTCTAAAGATGCATTATTGGCAGTACTGCTACCTCGCAATAATCAATTTTACATATGCAATAGATAACAGAGGCTACCCTATGGGGAAATAGGACATGAGGAGTTACTAAAACTTAATTTTAAAGGAGGGAAAGGAAGTAGTATTATTCCTCATACCTTTAGTAGTGACTTTTGCCTGTGTTTCCCTGAGGTTATGTGTCATGTGTTAATGAGTGTCTGAAATTATCTTACTTTAAAAATTCCACTTAGGTAATTAATTAGTTTGCACCAGTGAATGCTGTAGATAAATTCTAATCTTATTTCAATTTTTCTCAATGAAGACAGATTTATTTCTTCAGTGAGACCAGGAATTGAAGCTTTATTTCCCACATACCTATCCCAAATCTATGGTCTTGCAATAATGTAATTCTATAGTGATGTAACTCTAGCTGTAAGGCAGAGAGGTCCTTAATATCCTCACTTGGCTCAGACAGGTAACCACGGTGCCAGTGCCCCTTCATGGGATTGCTGTCATCCTATCTCTGATTTTTGTCTGAGAGACTAGCTCCTCTATGGGAATGCACCGGAAGTAGAGGGAAACTGGGTGTGTGTCCTATGTGACTTTGCTCAAACTATACTCAAAATTAGCAATATACCTTGGCTTTTCCGTGAACCAGTAAATTCTGTTATTCCTTTAGCCACCTTGATTGGGTTACAGTTTCTTCTCTTGGTTACATATAGTAACAGTTCTTTCTAACAGGTGATAAAAGATGATAGAGGGTGGTGATTAGCACACCAAACATCTTGACTGGGGGCGAGGTCCCTATATATCTAGGTATAAACTTCCTTATTCTCAAACCATAAGTAACAATGGCATATAGCTTAGGATTGCTGTCAAAATGAATGGGATCTTTTGGAAGCACATGAAGTAAGTGCCATTTACATGGCTGTGGCTAGTTTTATTTTCCCGTTTGTAAAATTTGATTTCTGGAGTAAGGCTGTATGAAGTGATTTATGCCAGTTACACACAAGTCAGAGAGAGAGCTGAAATTAGACATCAGAGTCCTTAAGGGACAGCTGCTGGAGTTTCAAGACCCCACTCTCAGAGCTCTCTGCTAGATGTTGGGATGCGGACAAAGACAGCTAATTCTGTGAGAACAAGGGTCTATATTAGAGTGCTCTAATTTTCCCCAGTTCTATTACAAGGTTCTTGGCCCAGTGTGTGATTAATCAGTGGTGTTGACTAACCTCCCCTCAGTACTACTCAGCCCCCTTGGGGGGGAGGCATTTCTGAAGAGGGTTTATTTGAGGACTCAGTACTCCACATTGATGAAGCCCCTTGTTGCACAGGAGCAGACCTCTCTGCTTGTGCTGGCCTGGTCTTGTGGCATCTGCCCTATGGGTGGCAGAGCCAGCAAACTGAAGCTGGGAGCTGCCTTCCTACCCGGCTTCCCCAGGCATCTGCTTCAGCAACTTACTCTTAGTCTCATGATAAATTCATTACCAGAAAATGAGGCTGGAGTTTCCTAGTGACATAAAATATTGATGAGAGAAATAAGGAGTAAGATGAATTATCAAATGCTGCTTGTGGGCCCTGCTGCCTTCTGTGCTGCCTGCTCCACATCCATTTCTTCTTCTTGCTCCCTTTTGATTTGTTCCAATGGGGTTTTGTCCTCTTAATAGGAAGCATGTTGAAACGCTGGTGAAGTACTGTAACCCCAATGATACCAGAGCGAGGAAAATAGACATGTCTCCTGGTTACTGTCAAAACTATGAAACCTACTCCTGCCATTTCACAACCTTCTGGCAGGTTCTTGGCAACCTCAGGATAGCATACAAAAACACATCGCTCCCCTGCTCAGAAACTGCTAATGGCTTCCAATTGCGGCAGACTAAAATATAAGCTTCTTAAGATGCCATTCAAGGCCCTCTGCGATCCCACTCTAGCCTGTCTTTTTAGCCCATCCTTCCTGTATATCACCTAGGAACCTGACACTTTCCTACATCTAGATTATTGGATTCTTCAAAATCAGCACTGTGCCCTAAGCAGCCACAGCCATGCTAAATTTCTTGTCCACATTTACACTGATTGAAATTATACCATTGCCTTGAGGGCCAGCTCACTTGCTACTTCATTCACAAAAACCCTGTGATACTCCTCTACTAAAAAGTCATGCACAAGGAAGAGATTATGTGTTGTGTGTGTGTGGGATGAGCTTGTGGTAGTATGAATATCTCCTCACTGTGAGGGGTTGGGGACACCACTCATTGAAGAGGCATAGCTGTAGCTTTCAACATTCTCAGATTGATCAATGTACTAGCTGGTTTTGTGTGTCAGCTTGAGTTATCAGAGAAAGGAGCCTCCCTTGAGGAAATGCTTCTGCCTTAGTCAGGGTTTCTATTCCTGCACAAACATCATGACCAAGAAGCAGTTGGGGAGGAAAGGGTTTATTTGGCTTACAGTTGCATACTGTAAGTTCATCACCAAAGAAGTCAGGACTGGAACTCAACCAGGTCAGAAGGCAGGAGCTGATTCAGAAGCCATGGGGGGATGTTCTTTACTGGCTTGCTTCCCCTGGCTTGCTCAGCCTGCTCTCTTATAGAACCCAAGACTACCAGCCCAGAGATGGTCCCACCCACAAGGGGCCTCTCCCCCTTGATCACTAATTGAGAAAATGCCTTACAGTTGGATCTCATGGAGGCATTTCCTCAACTGAAGCTCCTTTCTTTGTGATAACTACAGCTGTGTCAAGTTGACACAAAACTAGCCAGTACAATTGACCCCTTGTCAACTTGACACACAAACACATCACTAGTAAGCTTCAACCCTTAGTTCTTATTCATCCCCAAGATCTAAATAACTTTAAAAGCCCCACAGTCTTTACATATTAAAAGTTCAATCCTTTTAAAATATCCAGTATCTTTTAAAATTCAAAGTACTTTAAAATTCAAAGTCTCTTAACTGTGGGCTTCACTAAAAAAACTTCCTTCAAGAGGGAAAAATATCAGGGTACAGTTACAATCAAAAGCAAAAATCAATCTCCAACCATCCAATGTCTGGGATCCAACTCACAATCTTCTGGGCTCCTCCAAGGGCTTGGGTCACTTCTCCAGCCATGCCCTTTGTAGCACACATGTTGTCCTCTAGGCTCCAGATGCCTGTACTCCACTGCTGCTGCTGTTCTTGGTGGTCATCTCATGGTACTGGCATCTCCAAAATGCTGCTGTCTTCCACTATAACTAGGCTTCAACACTAGCCTCTCATAGGCTCTCTTCATGGTGCCAAGCCTCAACTCCTTTGCATGACCCCTTCAGTCCTGGGCCATCAATTGCAACTGAGGCTGCACTTTCACCAATGGCCTTCCATGGCTTCTCACAGTGCTTCTGTGGCCTCAGCTGCTCTGCATGACCCCTTCATGCCTCCAAAACCAGTACCACCTGGGTAACACACATTACCAAGTCCAGCCACAGCACAAGGTACAACCATGGCTATCTCTGGAACAGAGCCTCCTTGTGCTTTCAGAAAACACCTCCCAGAAGATGTCACCTCAGTGATGCTGGTCTCTTCTTAATCACCACTACTTTCTTAGCTCCAGCTAACCAGCATCAATAGTCCCAGTAATACAAAGGTTTCACTTTACTAGTTCTGTTATCTTGTTAATCACAGCTGATTCTTCAGCCCCAGCTAACCAGAACCACAGAATCTTCACAATCCAAAATAGCAATGGCCCTGAAAAGAGTATTTAAATTTCCCTCTGAAATTTCACAAACCAGGCCTCTATCTCCTACACTGTTCTCAACATTATCTTCCAAGCTCCTATACAACATCCTACAGAGTTCTTAACACCGAATGGATCTTCTGGCCCAAAGTTCCAAAGTCCTTCCACAGTTCTCCCAAAAACATGGTCAGGCTGTCACAGGAATACCCCACTATGCTGGTACCAATTTGTCTTAGTCAGTGTTTCTATTCCTGCACAAACATCATGACCAAGAAGCAGTTGGGGAGGAAAGGGTTTATTTGGCTTACACTTACATACTGCTGTTCATCACCAAAGAAGTCAGGACTGGAACTCAAGCAGGTCAGAAGGCAGGAGCTGATGGAGAAGCCATGGAGGGATGTTCTTTACTGGCTTGCTCAGCCTGCTCTCTCTCTCTCTCTCTCTCTTTTTTCAATTTTTTATTAGATATTTTCTTAATTTACATTTCAAGTGCTATCCCAAAAGTTTCCTCCCCCCTCCCACCTCCCTGTTTCCCTGCCCACCCACTCCCACTTCTTGGCCCTGGAGTTCCCCTGTATTGGGGCATATAAAGATTGCAATACCAAGGGGCCTCTCCTCCCAATGATGGCCGACTAGGCCATCTTCTGCTACATATGGAGCTAGTGACATGAGTTCTGGGGGTTCTAGTTAGTTCATAGTGTTGTTCCTCTTCTAGGGTTGCCGACACCTTCAGCTCCTGGGGTTCTATCTCTAGCTTCTCTAATGTGGGCCCTGTGCTCCATCTTATAGATGACTGTGAGCATCCACTTCTGTACGAGACAGCTATATCAGGGTCCCTTCAGTAAACACTTTCTGTCCCATGCAATAGTGTCTGAGTTTAGTGACTGATTATGGGATGGATCCCCCGGTGGGTTAGTCTCTGTATGGTCCATCCTTTCATCTTAGCTCTAAACTTTGTCTCTGTAACTCCTTTCATGGGTATTTTGTTTCCTATTCAAAGGAGGAATGAAGTATCCACGTGCTGGTCTTCCTTCTTGATTTTCTTGTGTTTTGCAAATTGTATCTTGGGTATTCTAAGTTTCTGGGCTAATATCCATTTATCAGTGAGCACATATCCAATGACTTCTTTTTTGATTGGGTTACCTCACTTAGGATTATGTCCTCCAGATACATCTATTTGCCCAAGAATTTCATAAATTCATTTTTTTAATAGCAGAATAGTACTCCATTGTGTAAATGTACCACATTTTCTGTATCCATTCCTCTGTTGAGGGACAGCTGGGTTCTTTCCAGCTTCTGGCTATTATAAATAAGGCTGCTATGAACATAGTGGAGCATGTGTCCTTGATACTAGTTGGAACATCTGGGTATATGCCCAAGAGAGGTATTGCTGGATCCTCTGGTAGTACTATGTCCAATTTTCTGAGAAAATGCCAGACTGACTTCCAGAGTGGTTGTACAAGCTTTCAGCCTGCTCTCTTATAGAACCCAAGACTACCAGCCCAGAGATGGTCCCACCCACAAGGGGCCTTTCCCCGTGATCACTAATTGAGAAAATGCCTTACAGTTGGATCTCATGGAGACATTTCCTCACCTGAAGCTCCTTTCTCTGTGATAACTACAGCTGTTGTCAAATTGACACAAAACTAGCCAGTACAGCCTCCATGAGATCCAGCTTTAAGGCATTTTCTCAATTAGTGATCAAAGGTTGGTGGGGGCATTGCGGGTGGTGTCATCTCTGGGCTGATAGTTCTGTAGGAAAGCAAGCCAAGCAAGCCAGGGGAAGTAAGCCAGTAAGTCCATGGCCTCTGCATCAGCTCCTGTTTCCTGACCTGCTTGAGTTCCAGTCCTGAATTCCTTTGGTGATGAACAGCAATGTGGAAGTGTAAGCCGAATATATGTGCTTTTCTTCAATATTGTTTTATTATAAGTGCCTCCAAGAAATGATTTGACATATAGCTAAGTTAAATTAGCCTCCACTAGTATTCTAACATCATAGGAAATTGTTGAGCCGACCTTAGGTTTTAAATTTAGTAAGAATGCTACTCATTCAGACGAAATGCCTCCAATGTAGATAGTGAAAGAAATCAGGCATTACAATTTACTGGAAAAGAGCTAGAAATCTCAGGGCTAGGTCTACAAAGTAAACTTAGAATAACAGCCAAGTCACTCCCATGTGCAGGAATTTACAATAGCCTAGGAAGAAGGAAGGTTGTGGTTTAAGAAGGAACTGGAGTAAATACTTAGAGTAACAGCTGAGTCACTCTCATATATGGGAATTTACAATGGCCTAGGGATAAGGTGGATTAACTATGGCAAGGGCATAAAACCCTTGCCCCTGGCTTCTAAGATTAAGCTGACCTCAGGTAGGGCTGTTTTTGTTTTTTTTTTTTATCCCAATTGTAAACACTGATTTTTATCCCAGTTGTAAATACTGCCTGGTTCCTGTCAGCTTTTATGTATGCATTTCTCTGTTTTGTGTAAGGCGTCATTTTGTATTGGGTAAACTCAGTGTACTTTGGATGACCTTAATGTATCACTTAACTTCCTTGTTTTCATCTGTTATATAAATCTGATGCTCGCTTTGAAAAATTACACTCAGATTCAAGACTCTCTCTGGTGTTCGCGTCTGTCACCCCACTGACTCCTTGCCCACCTGAGTACCAGAACCCTGATTCTCCAGCTGGTTGAGGGATCGACTGAGTCCAGTCTGTGGCAGTTGGAGGTTCAGGAAAGTGATTATGATGCCTTTGTAAATGAAAGAAATGGGATGTAAAAATAAACACACGAGGCACGAAAGACTTTAGGATAGAGATGTATTAATCTGCTGGGCTATGGCCACAGGCAAATTCTAGACCACTTTTTCCTTACAAATCCATCCAACATGTGTACAGTGTGCCTCTCCTTCCCCTTCCATCTTATCATCTCCTTCCTCAAGTGTTTTTTTGTTTGTTTGATCATTTGTTTGTTTTGTTTTGTTTCTTGTTTTTAAGTCAGGATCTCCTGATATAGCCCAGGGTGGCCTCAAACTCAGGATTCTCCTGATTCTGCCTCTCAGTACTAGGATTATATTATACGTTTGAGCCACCACACCTTGCCTCATCTAGTTCACTTGAAAGCAGGCTTGGCTCCCCTTGGCGAGCAATGTTAATATCTTCCCAAGGTGCTGGGTCTGTTCCTAATCTGACAGGACAACCTTGTGTTGTGACTCTCCATGTAGCATATGACCTCTTTAACGATCTAACCAATTCCCAGTTCTGCAGTTATTTTTCAACTACCTTTATGACTTAATCACATGGTATGAGGACATTTTTTTTTTTAAACATTTTTGAGAGTTTGGTGGAATTGTTTTTATCTATCTTCTCCAACACAGTTCCATCCAGGACATACTTAGAGGCTATACTAGTCAGGGGCTTATACTGCATCTTGTGGTGTGTGTACAAGTACACATGCATGCATGCTCTGTGTGTGTGTGTGTCTGTGTGTGTGTCTGTGTGTGCGTGTCTGTGTGTGTTATGAAAGACTGACAATATAAACTTTAGGAAATTGAAAACCATAGACCTGCAGTGGGCGAAGTAGAAACTTGGAGGTATAAAATATGTAGTTTGTAGTTCTCTAGGATGAGGATGACAGACCTGAAATTCAAGATTAACTGAGTTTTCAGCTTGTGTCTAAAGGTGAGCAAAGATCAATGTCCTTATTCTAGATACAAGGATTTCCTGCTTATTCGGCCCTTTTGTGTTACTTAAGCCTTTAACTATCCGGATGAGACTTCTTGAGAAGGCATATTTTCTGGGCCTTTTGCCTAAGATCAAATACCAGGAGGTACTGCTCTCTCAGGGGTGTGTCTCCTCTGTTAATTGTAGAGATACCTTCAAGACCCACCTAGAGGCATGTCTCTGAGTTGACTTCTGATGCAGTCAAGTTGACAGACATGACTGCAAAACCAGAGATCCAAGGACCTCCCAGTAGACCCCATTTCTAAAACGCCCAGCACTGCCTGGTCCCATCAAGGTGTGACTGAACCTTCAATACATAGACATTAAGGAGATACAGAACATATAATCTCTAGCAGTCCCCAAAGCTTCCACCGAAGAAAGGATGGTAAGAATAAGGGAGGGAGCTCCTTGTCTGGCCTGTAACTCACCATGCTGTGATCTCCTACCCTTTCCATCTTTATTCCTGACTGCAGACTGTGCTCACTGGTGGATGATTTCCTGGATCTATCAATATTGCTAACACTTTGACACATCTCTTTCTACATGCTCAGCTCTGGTGTGGTGTCAAGCTGGGTAGAACAAAATAAATTAGCTAATGCCTGTAAAAGCTTTTTGAAAATGAAAAGTCTGGGCTTTATACTCGGGCAAAGAATTCTTGTCCTTCACTAGGCTCAAGGCCTTGAAAGTCATTGGTTTCCAGGTGGGGAGCAGAGTTCCCTGGCAGGCCCAGGGAGGAGAACTTGGCACAGAGAGCCTACTTTGGGTTTTCATCTTAGTCTATTCTAGTCATTGCTGCTGAGTTCTTTCTTGTCTTATTGACCTTGTTATACCCCTAGCACTTTGTCCTGAAATCTGTCTAGCCTGCTCATAACTTCAGGCCTGTCCCTGTTCATGGGTGGCACCCCAGTTTGGCTTGCTTCATCCCACCTCTAAAGAGACAGCATGCACTTAAGACAGGATATTAAAGATGGGGCCAGGTGGCAAATAAATCTTACTGTCCCTTTGCACTAAAAAGAAAAACAAAAACTAGATAAAGTTAAGGTGTTTTGCTTGAAAACAAATCTGAATAGTGAGAATAATGTACTCGTGGCTTGTGTGATTTTCCGTACTGTTGTACCTGGAAACCACGTGGATCTGCTACCCAGAACTCTGAAGGTGCTAGCTTTACCCCTGGAGAGAACCACATAAAGGACACACTCCTTTATGCCTCCTTTTTAGATCCCACCTCCTTTTCATTCTTCTAATAAGAAACAGAGAAACCTCTGCAGCATGGGCCGAGGCTTAGAAGAACAGAGAGTCCCGACTAGGGCGGGGGACTCATATCTCCCCTTCTAGAACCCAGGTGGGAGGGTTGACAATAGGAGTCTCAAGATGTGTATATACACAGTACAGGGTCCAGTAGACCAAAGTATGTAGAAGATTTACCACACACACAAAAAGGTACCAATTCCTTGCTCCACTACTTCCTAGCTGAGGGATCTGCTGGGGTGATTGGAACATAAGTATTCAGAAAATATCAATTTCTAGTAGTGGGAGAAAGACTCCCAGCTCCTGGAAAGTCAGAGGGAAACTGTTTTTTAGCTGTTCTCCTGTGATGATCAGTCCCGGAGAAAGAATCACCGAGAGAGGAGGTCCTGGTGAGAACTGGAGGGCTCAGAGTCTACCCTGAGTGTTTTTTAATGTATCCTCACACACCCATTAATAGTCTAGTCAAGCAAGGCTGTGGCTTGTCTCCAGCCTTCCTGGAGAGCAAGAACCACCCTTTCTGGCCCTGTGAAGGCCATCTTTGTGGGAGCTTCCTATGCATGGCTTCTGTAGCTCCATTCCTGTTCCCAGCTTTGGTGTTACAGGAATCCTGGGAGCCTAGGGTGAATCCCATTTTGAGTTACCCAAAGAATCTTTGCAGGAACTAGAGAGGCTGGCTTTTAAAACTCTCAATGCTGCCATTAAAAGACCACAACTCCTTTCAAAGGAGAGCAGTTCTATTTGAAAGATGTATTTGAACCAGTCTTTAAAGGTATGGGAGAAGAGAATAGACAGTTAAAAATAGTTCGTGGCTGTACTTCACCAGCCTGCTTCTGCTCTGGACATTCTTCAATCCAAATATCCTTGTTTCCTGAGAAAACTGGAAAGTATTGATCTTCTCATAGTTGGGAGTAGATGAGGATAGCTTTGTGCTTCTTCCTGTCTCCTCTCACTAATGCCCCCTTCTTCTGTTACCTGCTGAGTGGCAGCTTCCAGGAATCCCCAGCAAGGATTCTTCACTTCACATGACACCGAGCCAGAGAGAGCTATGCTCTGCAGAAAGACACAAGGAAAGAAACCCCTTCGAGAAAGATGGAGGAAGAGAGAATCATTGCTATAAGTTGATAGTAGTGGAAACCCAGAAGACAGAAGTGGTCAGGTGAGGGGCCAAGGGATAGGGCAGCAGCTGTACTTCATGCCCTCCTCTGCATTTACTGAGCACAGGCAATGCAGACTTGGTAGCTGGTGTACAGCCGTTTCTCTGAGATAGAAACACTCGGTCCTATAGAATAGCTCATTTAGTCAGGAAGTGAACAATGCAAAATAGTTTCACTAAGACCTGAAACTGATCAGAGTCATCATGTCCCACCATTCCCAGAGTATATATACAGTAAAAGAAGGCTGGCAGACTCTCTCAGATAAGCCAAACTACAAAGAGGACTCTAAGACCAACCCAGCTGCCCACAAGAAGCTTAGACTTGTTGAGCCACCTAGAGGAGGTGTAGATCAATGCAGCCACCTGGAAAGGACACTCTCCAACTTCTTGAGCTTTCTGTAGGTTGTGCAGTGTGGCTCATGCTCCCAGCTTTTGTGAGCTGTCACCCATGCTGAGGTAGGATTTGGAGATGCAGCTATTCTTGAGTTATTTCTGATCCTGTAAGCAACCCCTTATCCATATTCCTTGAACTAGTTCCAATGAAACTCATTGGTTCACCAAGACTTTGGCACTGTCTGTGCTCTGGTTTATCATGAGCTCCCTATCTGGAGAGAGCTCAAAGTGTGTGTGTGTGTGTGTGTGTGTGTGTGTCCCCAGGAAAAGTCTGTCATATAACAGAAGCTCCAAGTGTATCAGTTCCAGTTCCGTTTCACCACAGTAGTATGAGATGTATTGGCACTACTCCATGTACTGGTGAGGGAAGTTGAACTTGCATACTAGAAGTTACACTGTTAGCTTTTCATCTTCTTAAGGGAGTGCCAAAAACAAGCCAACCTGTAAGTCATGACTTACCTAGCTCACAGTTCTGGTTGAGTGTAGACTCTGGAAAGCATTCTTCTTAGCTATATCACAAGGAGCATGAGGTACATGGTGGAGCATGTAAAGAACAAGCCATCAAAGAAGACAGAAAACCAGCTCAGATCAGTCTCAGGCTTTTTTTTTTTAACAGTCTTTCACAACTACCATAGATGCCACGAGGAATTTCTTAACCTCTTGGGAAGGCAGGGCCTCTAGCCCATCAAAACTCAAGAGATTTCAAAGTCATTAAGTCTAAAGCTTCTATCACTCCACAGTACCTGCATCTTAGCACTATGGGACCCCAGGGCACACTTAAACTACATCTAAACCACATCTCCCCCTTTGCCCACACTAGTAAGTGAAAGTGCTTACCCTTCAACCCAGGCAGTTAGATGCCCACTTCACTGTTTTAGGTCCCGTAGACAATACATGTTTTAGGACATGCACAGGTAGTTAAAAAGTGTGCAGCCACTCTGTTCTGTCTTGGTCATCAGAAGCAGCACTGGCATTTAGCCGTGAGATCTGGAGCTCCCTTCAGGTTGTAATTTCCATGGCTGAGGGAGACATAGGCTTCAAAGATAGTGAGACCTGAGTAACATCCCCTGCCTGTTTGCTGAGCAAACCTGGATACACTCCTCTTCTGGAGAGTGTATAATACGGCACCTGTCCAGACACAGGTAGAAAGGATTTTATGAGAATTCTTTTTTTTTTTTTCCTGAGAGATTTACTCAGTACCTGGTACATAATTGTTTCTCAGTGAATATAGCTGTAGCTTTTATTTTTCCTCACTTCATACCCAAAGACAGCCCTGAAGGAAGGATCATTGCTTGATGAACCCTAAGGCAAAAATAAGTGTGTTCACAGTAGTGTCAGCTTTGTACCTCATGAAATTTTCCTGAAATATAGACAATGTATACTAGAGCTAAGGCTGTGTTATTTTACACTTGAGAAGCTGAGAGACACAGAGATGATAAGCAATCTGCCTGAGTTCCAGCTAGGCTTTTGTCCCTTACTCCCAGGTGTCTTGTAGACTATTCCCAGGCTTGGGTCTTTCTCTGTGACCGTGCACATCTCTTGCTCTTCACACCTTGGTTTCTCTATCAGAGCAAGGCAATAAAGCCATTCACTCCTCGAGGGTGAGGACTGCAGTAATTTCACATTACTGAGTCCCCAGTTGATTAACCTCCAAGAAGGTTGGTTTACTGCCATTTAAAGAACCTTCTACTTTCTAAAGTGTCCCACAGTTTTTGCTCCAAATAATTTGGCCAGCCCTGGTATTTGAATCTCCTCTGCCCCATGTCATATTCCTGGAGCCCACATCAGGATATGTGCAAGGCTGCTGAGAGGTTGGAAAAGGATGTTTGTGCCTCGTGCCTCTGCAAGAACCTGGAGGGCTGTTGCTGGAAGCCAGACTTTATAAGTAAACATCTAATTCATGAGCGCTGTAAATTGATACGGGGCTGCTGTGTGGTGTCACATTTGAAATTCCATTCACAGAGACCCAAAGTCTTCTGAGCCTGCCTCTGATGCATCTGGACTTGAAATAGAACTTTCTAGAGCAGCTTTTCTTACTTATATATGTTTATGTTTGGTTTTGAGGAAGTGTTGCATTGGGAGTAACAGGAAACTGGAATAAAGGGTTGGAAAATGGCCCAAATCTTTTCCTAGTAAGCCAGGAAGAAAAGAGATGTAACTTACTACATTGTTGAGTCCATAGTTTCCAGCAGCAGGACTCCATGCTGGCACTTCGTGTCTGCTCTTTCCACTGCTTGTGTGGAGCTCCATTTCACTGCCTGTAGTGACACGTGTCTAAAAATTTCCAAAACCTAAGATTCTCCACATTTGGAGCAGAAACATTAGGAAGCTTTTGAAAATCAATACATTAATGAATGGGAGAAGTAGTTTATAAACCACAGATGTGGGTTGAGCACAGGTGAGAGTTCTATAGTCATTTGTGAGCATGCCAACCCCCATCTATTTAAATGATACCTCACAGCACAGGTGCTCCCTTTGGGGGAGGTGTGGCTGCCCAGTGTGATGTGTGACAGGCGTCCCCATTTCTTCCCATTTGCACATGCTTTGAGCTTTCCTTTTTAAAACTGCTGTTGCTATTCACAGCGTCTTTCCCTTTATGGAACATCCCCATTTCATCTTTGTCAGCCCTAAGCACTGGGAACCACTACAATTCTAACATGCTGTGTAAGGATGGTTAGACAAGAGTTTTCTCAGCTGAAGCCAGAAAGCCACTCCTGCCCATACTGTGTACATGTAGGAGAATTCTACAGAGGTATGATTCACACAGCATAACAATTCAGCTGAAAGTGTAAAATTCAGTTCTGTACAAGTGCATTCACAACACATTGTACAATCCTCAGCACTATCTAATTTCATTACTATTAATAAAACCTCCATATTCATTAACAATCATACAATATTCCCCCTTCTCTAAGCTTCTGTAAACCACCACCTCTTTCTTCTTGTCTTGATGTAGCTGTATGGAGTCATGGAGTTTGTGGCTTTTGTTGTTGAGTTCCTCTGTTTAGATCAGCACTCAAAATTCACCTATAGTCATTTGTGAGCATGCCAACCCCCATCTATTTAAATGATACCTCACAGCACAGGTGCTCCCTTTGAGGGAACATGAGTCAGATATTCATTCCTCTTTATGATCAAATAATATACGATTGCATGAACTTCCCACATTCTATTTACTCATTCACTAACTGATGGACATCTGAATTGCTTTTACATTTTGCTATCATTGATTATGTGGCGATGAATATCTTGTGAAGATTTTTGCATGAAATTAAGTTCTCAATTCTCAGGGGGTAGAGAGAGGGAAAGTTCCTGATTATATAGTAATCCTACACAAGTTTTGCTAACCATATGAGGAACTGCCAGATAATTTCTCTGATAGTTATACCATTGAACAATACCATATGAAATTTCCAACTTCTTTACAACTTACCTGCTACAGACCCTCTTAAGTCCCTCATCTGAAGCAAGTGCACAAGGAGTTCGGTGAAATGACAAACAGACTTACACACAAGGGAGTGTGTAGAATCTGAGTGTAATGTGAATTCGAGCATCAAACTTTTTATACAGCAGGGCAATGAGAAACCAGGGGAGGTTCATCCACAAAGCCACAATGATACAATACAAAGGGATGAATACATCAAAAGGACTTACAGGAACCAGGTATAATTACAGTAATTAGTAAGGCAGCTCTGTTTTGGATTAGCCACTGACAAACAAAAGATTTCACACCCTAGTCACAATTTGTGCCTTTTCTCTGAGCCTTGTGAGAAGTAGCATCAGGGGGTTCCACACTAGCAGGCCTTCTCATGAATGATGTATTAGCACAACCCCCCTGTTTACTAGATCCAGGTAGATTCTAAGGAAGGAGTTTACCAACTTGCTTTTAATCTGTAAGGTAGTCTGTTTTCTACCTGGCTATAATGAGGATTTCCTCTCAGCGGGAAATCTATTTGTTCCCTAAAATTATTGCCCTTAGCAAACATTCTGCAGACCAGCTCTGAGCTGCTTTTGGCTTCTCCCTATGTAATGCTAATTAGCTTCCCTGTCTCTAGATACTGAATTCCCTAGGACCGTTGGAACGCTGGAAGTCTTAGCTTATGTCAGGATTCATTCTATGCTTAATATAAAAATTCCCACTGAATGAGTGCATGGATTCATATGCCAGACTAAATGCAGGGATAAAACTGTTTGTGAGAATGTCTTCCCAGGAGAATGAGTTCCTTTTGAAACTCTTGTCTCATGAGCACCTGTAGGTTTTTGGGCCTGCCAAGTTCTGCACTGGGATGTCCATCACACTTACCAGCATATATTATTTGACATTATGATTCTAACTATTTACCTAGTATGAATTTTAGATTAGGCATTTCCTAATGGCTCATGATTATTTTAATACATTTTTATTAACCCTTAGAGATTTCATAAATGCATGCAATGCATTTTGATCACATTCAACACTTATCCTTCCTCTTAACTCCTCTCAGAAAAAACCCCTCCCCTTCCAAACTTTGTATCTTCTTTCTGTTTTGTCTAATTTGTGTTGCCTATAAATTCATGGGTGAATCCATTTGTTGACATATAGTTGACCTACCAGGAACCACACCTTTGAAGAAAAGTGACTTACCCCAGCCCTCTAGAAGCCAATGACCTCTTTAGTGAGGGTCATTGGCTAGTGAACCCCTCCTTCATTTATTGTTGGAAATATTGACTACATGGTCTTGTATAGACCTTGCACAGGCAACTACAGCTGCTGTGTGCCATGAGTATAGCATTTCTGTAATGTCATAAGACAGTGCTTTACCATTAGATTCAGTGTATCTGGTTTTATGTGGGGTCTTTGATCCACTTGGTCTTGAGCTTTATACATGGAGATAAGGATGGATCAATTTACATTCTTCTACTTGATAATGAGTTGAACCAGCACCATTTGTTGAAAATGCTGTCTTTTTTCCAGTGGATAGTTTTAGCTCCCTTGTCAAAGAACAAGTGACCATAGGCTTATGGGTTCATTTCTGGGTCTTCAGTTCTATTTCATTGATCTACCTGCCTGTCACTGTACCAATACCATGCAGTTTTTAATCACAATTGCTCTGTAGAACAGCTTGGGTCAGGGATGATGATTCCCCCCAGAAGTTCTCTTATTGTTTTGTTTGTTCTGGGTTTTTGTTATTCCAAATGAATTTGAGGATTTCTCTTTCTAACTCTATGAAGAACTGAGTTGCAATTTTGATGAGGATTGCATTGAATCTGTATATTGCTTTTGGCCATATGGCCATTTTTACTATATTAATCCTGCTAATCCATGAGCATGGGAGATCTTTCCATCTTCTGAGGTCTTCTTAGATTTCTTTCTTCAGAGACTTGAAGTTCTTGTCATACAGATCTTTCACTTCTTCGGTTAGTCACACCAAGATATTTTATATTGTTTGTGACTATTGTGAAGGGTGTCATTTCCCTAATTTCTTTCTCAGCCTGTTTATCCTTTGAGTATGGGAAGGCTACTGATTTATTTGAGTTAATTTTATATCTAGCCACTTTGCTGAAGATATTCATCAGGTTTAGATACACTGAATCTAATAGAAGAGAAAGTGGGGAAAAGCCTCGAACACATGGGCACAGGGAAAAATTTCCTTAACAGAACACCAATGGCTTATGCTCTAAGATCAAGAATCTACAAATGGGACCTCATAAAATTGCAAAACTTCTGTAAGGCAAAGGCTACTGCCTAAAATTTCAGAATACCCAAAATACAATTCACAGACCACATGAAGCTCAAGAAGGAAGACCAAAGTGTGGATGCTTCAGTGTTTCTTAGAAGGGGGAACAAAATAGTCACAGGAGGAAATATGGAGTCAAAGTGTGGAGCAGAGACTGAAGGAAATGACATCAGAGACTGCCCCACCTGATCCGTCCCATATACAGTTGCCAAACCTGGATGCTTTTGTGGATGCTGGGAAGTGTTTGCTGAAGGAAGCCTGATATGGCTGTCTCCTGAGAGGCTCTTCCAGAGCCTGACAAATACAGAGGCAGATGCTCACAGCCAACCATTGGACTGAGCACAGGTGGAGGAGTTGTAGAAGGGACTGAAGAAGCTGAGGGGGGTTGCAGACCCATGGAAGGAGCAACAGTGTCAACAGGCCAGACTCTCCAGAGCTCCTGGTGACTGGACCACCAACCAAAGAGTACACATGGAGGGACCCATGGCTCCAGATGTTTACCTTTCCATCCCCTTAGCATTCACACCCACTATTGCACTCATGGGTTTATTTCACCACCTTTGTCATTATTGCAACTCACAGGTTTCACAACTTGGTAAGATTACTGATGACTTCCTTCAGCAGCATGTTTGGTCCTCTACAGTACTATGAAAGATAGCTTGCAGGCAGGAAGCTTCATAGTTAGCACCAACTTGATTCCTTCGTGTCTTTAAACCGAAGTATCTTTAGCATAGGGTTTTGGCATCAAGTTCTGTTACTCAATCAAGAGCAGTAGCACTAGTACATATATTTTTGGAGGATCTTCAGAAGACTCCTGACCAACAATTCTTCCCCCAACCTCTGGCACTGGGATTTTTGCTTGGCAACCAATGCCCTCTTGAAGGAGTTCTTTGTATGTGGTTAAGCACAGTCTTGAATTCCTGCATCTCTTTTTACCTCTCAAGTTCTGGGATTATATCATGCACTACCATAACCAGTTCCTTTAGCTTATTTTAGAAATAGGTATCTTTTTACTGTTGAGAGGTAACAATTGCATGTTCTACACATACTGAGAGTCACCAAATATTTGATCTATAAATAACCCTCATCTTGTTGGGGTTCTATAGTTTTCTTGAACACACAAATTTAAATTTTGTCTAAGTCCCAAGTTATTTTTCTTATGTTTTAAATGGTGTATTTATGAAAATATTATTTAATTCAAATCAGTATGATTTAAAAAAGTTTTATGATTTTATTTGTTCCATATATAGGATTTAGGTGATTGGAACTCTTTCTGTATATGGCATGAAGTAGAGATTCAACTTCTTTCTTTTTTTGTGGTAACAGTCATTTGTTCTTGCATTATTTGTTGAAAAGAATATTCTCTTTCCAGTTGAGTTATCTTAGTACATTTTGTAAATATATAGGCTTTTTGACTCTCAATTATATTCCATAGATTGATATGTTTATGCTTACATCAATATCATAGAGAGTTTAGCACTGATCCATTGTAGCAGTTTTGTCGGCAAAAGGTAAATGTCTTCTGACATCATTGTTCTTTCTCCAAATTTGTTTTGACTATACTGATGTCCTCGCATCTCCTTATGAACATTAGGACCAGTTTATCATTTTTCAAAAAGATAGCTGGCATTTCTCCTTATGCTTCCATTAGTTCTTTGAGAATTGCATGCAATGCATTTTGATTATATTCACTCTGCCAACTCATTCTACCTTATTGCCACTTCTGTACCTATCCAACTTTGGTCCTTTTAATATTTTAATTCATCAAATATAATTGATGCTTCTCCTCTACTCTTGGATGTGTGGCTAATGTTTTGACAGACCCACTGAATCTATAAATTAATGTGAGGAATCTTATTATGGTTTCACATTTGAGAACATGGTATATATTTTCATTTATTAGGTTTCTTTCATCTTTTAATAATTGTGTGGTTAATTTTTTGTCTCGGGTCACCTGGGAAGAAGAAATGTCAACTGAAAAAATGCCTCCATCAGATTGGCCTATAGGAGAAAGTCTGTGGAACATTTTCTTGATGACTGGTTGATATGGGAAGGCCAACCCATTATGGACAGTGCTACCCCAAGCAGGCAGTCCTGAGCTGTATAGAAAAGCAAGCTGAGAAAGTCATGGAGACAAAGCCAACAACAGTATACTCCTTCATTTCCTGCTTGTTCCTGCCTAGGATCTCCTCTGACTTCATAATGGACTGTGACATGGATGTAAAAGCCAAATAAACTCTGCCCTCCACAAATTGTTTTATTTGTGCTGTTTATCACAGCAACAGAAAATAAACCAGGACATAATGTCGTTTAGTGTTTAGTATATAAATATTACATTTATCTTAACAAATATGTCCAGAAGTATTTTATTCTCACTGGCAATTTTGTGAATGAAATTGTTTTCTTTAATTCTGTTTTTGAATGGTTCACTGCTAATTTATAGTAGGGCAGTTGATTTTTAAATATAGACCTTATTTATACTCCGTAACTTGGTTAAACTTACTGTTCTGTTATTAAAATTTTCTGGCTTTAGTCTCCAGTAAAAATTTGTGATGGAATAGAGAAGTGGGACTATTCTGCCACTCACTGAGTTTTTATTTTACCAACTTTGGGTCAGATTTCCACAAACTGTTTTGTAGTCAGCTTATTACTCTTGCTTAGCTTCCTAGAAGATCCATATGTTAGCTAGACAAGACCTTGTCAAGAAGCATTGCATTCTCTCATCTTCCATAAGACAACAGTGTTAAACACGTGACTGCTTAACAGAACAAAGCTTTATCAGCATCTGGAAGGGAGACAAACAATGCAGTCTACATACACTCTTCTGTTCCTCAGAATGATATCCAAGAAAGACATCCATGCTGACATTAAAGATTCCGTTGCTTGTTGTCTCTCTCTCTGCTGGTCAACATCTTAAAAGATTACATCACATAGTTTCTCCAGTCCTTCCTTTAGCCCATCCCCCATGAATGCACAGGTAGGCTGCAAAACCCAAAGAGCCGGTGAGCTCATTGCCAACCATTTCTCTCTGAGCAAAATTCTCTGCTCTTCTTTGTTTATAGTATAGCTTATAGCAACTATAAGCAAGGGACTCCTTGGTTTCCTGGTATCCTAGGCATTCTAGGAAGTCTATTTTTTACTTCTTCCATCCTCTCTACATCTAAAGGGTCCACCACAGACACACACCCTTTATTCTGCTGTATATGACTTAACACGGCGGCTCATTTCTTTTTTCTGTATCCTGGAAGTTAAAACCTGGCTGTTTCAGAATTGCTTGGCGTTTCCTCTGCTTTCTCAGTGTTAAATCCCTCAGAAGGCATGGTATTTACAAATTCATTGAACTGTAACCTGTATAAGACAGCTGTCTTTCCAGTACAGCCCAATCCCAGAATAACAATGTATAAGGACTGAAAGGCAGGCAGGCAGGACAGGATGGAAGTCTGGTCTCCTACGGGTTCTCCATTTCCAGCTGCAAATTGTGGCCAAATTGAAACATGTTTTTCCTAACTGCTTTAGAATTTCTCTTCATGGGTGATCCAACTACAAGACTGATCCCAGATTGGAGTCCAGATCTAAATGAGAAAATATTGGCAGAGATTTCTTTGCACAGGAATGCTTTTCTCATCACTTTAGCCCAGTTCTCCACAAAGCCCAGAAGGCTGCTGCATTAGAAACATTTTTACTCATAATCCAGCAATACCCACCTCTCTTGGCCCAGTCATGACTTCAAAACCTGTTTATCAGTACTTTGAGGCAGCTATGCCGTTTATATTCTGTTGCCCCAATTGACCAGGAGGACTATTGCTCCCACTCCTGGGGCTGCAGAGCTGGGCTCTCTTTTGATCCACCTGCAACACCTGTTTCTCTGACAGGCTGTCCTCTCTTGTTTGACTCCACATCCTTCATGGATTGGAAGGTGCAGCGATGTCTGGGTTGAGACAGCAATGCACACATGGTGCCCAGGGAGGCATGGCTTCCCAGGTTGCTCTGTGCTAGGTTGCCCTAATGGTTGAGATGTAGGACTATGGTCTTCTAATTGATCTTTAGAGAAAACAACCTTCTCTTCTCTTCTCTTCTCTTCTCTTCTCTTCTCTTCTCTTCTCTTCTCTTCTCTTCTCTTCTCTTCTCTTCTCTTCTATCTTTTCTTTCTTTTTTCTTTTTTCTTTTCTTTTCTTTTTTTTATTTTTGTTCTGGGGTATACTGTTAGTATTTTTTATTACATTGCTTTATCAAGTTGAAGGTCCATTTTAATTTCTGGATATTTTGGGGATGTCTGTGTATTTACCATTAAAGGGTTATGTCTTGCTCATTACCTTTTATTTTTATTTATTCATAATGATAAAACAATTGATTCTTATTACTATTACATGCTTCTGATTTTGAAATATTAGACAAGCCTTGTCTTCCTAGGATAAATCCCTCTGGGTTGTAGTATAGAATTATAAATTTTTTTGTATTACTAGATTCTGTTAGGTAGAATTTTGATAACATTTGAGAATTTTGAAACATTTTGAAGGGATACTAGTTTGCAACTTTGTAATCCTCAGTGGTGACCCTGTGCACATATATTAGTCAGAGTTCTTTAGAGAAAGAACTGAGAGAATGAATCTAGATGAAGAAAAGGAGGACTTACTGGAGTGGCTTACAGGCTGTGGTCCAGCCAGTCCACCAATGACTATTTCCTGGCAGAAAGCCCAAGTTGTTCATTTTATGAGTCTGGGTGTCTTAACTGGTCTTCAGTATATGTCAGAATCCTGGAGAAGTAGGTGCTAATACCAATGAATGAATGAACTCACCAGTGAGAGTGAGGACATGTCCTTTATATAGGCTGCCACCAGAAGATGAGGCCCAGGTTTAAAGGGTATCTTTCTACCTCAAATAATTCAGTCACAAAAAGCATCTCTCATGGATGATGGATGTCCTCAGCAGCTTGGATTTTGCTTAATTCCAGATATAGTCAAATCGACAACCAGGAGCAGCCATTATGGTATAGCTAAAGGTTTATTCTGGTTGAAGTTATCTTGAGAGTCTTGTTTAAAAATGAGCATGTTGGAGACAGAATATACCTATTCTGTTTGGAATATTATACATTGTATTCATGTATTAAATAACCACACAGCATCCTTAAATATCCCATAAAAATGAAAACAAGTACACTAAAAATAAATTACAGTATATATATATATATATATATATATATATATATATATATATATATATA
>CACVCL010031518.1:0-29605 GCA_902729485.2 Mus minutoides | reverse complement strand
CAAAGCTTCTGTAAGGCAAAAGATACTGTCAACATGACAAAAGGGCCACCAACAGATTGGGAAAGGATCTTTACCAATCCTAAATCGGATAGGGGACTGATATCCAATATATATAAAGAACTCAAGAAGGTGGACACCAGAAAATCAAATATCCCCATTAAAAAGTGGGGCACAGAGTTAAACAAAGAATTCTCAACTTTGGAATACTGAATGGCTGAGAAGCACCTGAAAAAATGTTCAACATCCTTAATCATTAGGGAAATGCAAATCAAAACAACCCTGAGATTCCACCTCACACCAGTAAGAATGGCTAAGTTCAAAAAATCAGGTGACAGCAGATGCTGGCATGGATGTGGAGAAAGGGGAACACTCCTCCACTGTTGGTGGGACTGCAAGCTTGTTCAACCACTCTGGAAATCAGTCTGGCGGTACCTCTGAAAATTGGACATAGTACTACGGAAGATCCAGCAATTCCTCTACTTGGCATATATCCAGAAGAGTTTCCATCTGGTTATAAGAACACATGTTCCACTATGTTCATAGCAGCCTTATTCATAATAGCCAGAAGCTGGAAAGAACCCAGATGTCCCTCAACAGAGGAATGGATACAAAAAAATTTGGTACATTTACACAGTGGAGTACTACTCAGCTATTAGAAACAATGAATATATGAAATTCCTAGGCAAATGGATGGATCTGGAGGGTGTCATCCTGAGTGAGGTAACCCAATCACAAAAGAACTCACATAACATGTACTCATTGATATGTGGATACTAGCCCAGAGGCCTAGACTACCCAAGATACAACTTACTAAACACATGAATCTCAAGAAGAATGAAGTTCAAAATGTGGTTTCTGTGCCCCTTCCTAGAATTAAGAACAAAGCACACACTGAAGGAGCTACAGAGATCATGTGTGAAGCTGAATCAATAGGATGGACTAACCAGTGACGGTGGCTGCCAGGGATCCCTCCCATAATCAGCCACCAAAATAAACACTATAGCATATGCCAGCAAGATAATGCTGAAAGGGACCCGATATAGCTGTCTTGTTGGAGGCTATACCAGTGCCTGGTAAACACAGAAGTGGATGCTCACAGTCAGTTATTAGTTGGAACACAGGACTCCCAAGGTAGGAGCTAGAGAAAGTACCCAAGGAGCGGAAGGGATCTTCAACCCTCTAGGTGGAAGAATAACATGAACTAACTAGTTCCCCCTGCGCTCATGTCTCTAGCTGCATATGTGGAAGGAGATGGTCGAGTTGGCCATCATTGGGAGGAGAGGCCCCTTGGTCATACAGACTCTATATGCCCCAGAACAGGGGAATGCCAGGGCCATTATGTGGGAGGGGGAGGGTAGGGGAGCAGGGCAGGGATGGGGGAGGGTAAGGGAAAATTTCTGAATAACATGTGAAATGTAAATGAAGAAAATATCTAATAAAGAGAAAAAAAACAAAAAAAACAAGACTGGGTGAATGTCAATATCAACAAACATGCTAATGCAGAAGGAGAAAATTCTCATGGGGTCACTCTTTTCTAGACATTAAACTATTGGCAGCTAATGACTGCTGAGTCAGAATTAGCTTTTCCCAGCAATGAGACTACTCATTGGTTAACCAATACAAAGTACTCACTCTTGAAACTATATACCCATAAACAACAGGGAAATATGCTACCTAATAACACAGAGAAAAGAAATAATCCTTGCAATTACAATGTACTGTTCCCACTCTGAGGACTAATTGCCTGCTGTGAACTTGGCATTCACTGTGTGTTTCTGGATAACACATGTGCCCTCACTATTAACACTGAACTCTCTGCCATGTGGTGCTAACATACATTCTTTGAGATTTGCAAACCTGGTTTCTGAAGCCTGTTTTCCTAGGGGTCATTCATCAAATTGTTAGTCATTTTTAAAAAATTATTATTAATTCTTCTTGGTTTCTTTCCAAATCCTCTTTATTTTGACTCAGTTAGGGTTGTACAAAAGAAACCTACTATGCTCATAAATATTTGACCACTACAGAAGCGAAGGAAAGGTCCTTTGAAATTTATATGGACACTATGTGCTTGAAGTCTTTTCATTCTTAAAGATTAAAGAGGTGATGATTGAAATTCTTGAGATCTGGCCCTTGCTGTCAAAATCATAGTGTTTCCACTCAATTGCAGTAGTGAATCTGATTCAGATTATGTAGGAAGCATAGCATGGAAGCATACAAGTGAATATGAGAAATCATAGAGAAAGTGAATGTGAACACTAGTTATTTGTCTATCATGAAAAGGGCAGGTAACACTGATAGACTATTTCAGGGGCATAGCATATTGAATTCAGGCAGTGTTTAAAGCAGATGTTACTTTTGTTTCTACTTCAGGATGTTTACTGTGGGGCAATGGGCTATACACAGACAGTTTAGTTAGTCCCCAGTTGAGCTGAGGTGGAACCCTGGAGTGGTGATAATTCACCTACACAACAAGGTAGGCATTCCCTCATTCTCCTGGAACTCTGGCTCCTGTCAAAGTTACCACCCCTCAGCCCCACAAGAGAAGCATGGTTAGTCGTCAGTAAGCAATGTACCAAGCTTCTGACCTTCAGGCTATACTCCTCCCCAGTTACCTAACAAGAGAAAAGATAGCAGCATACTTTAAAAGGGGCTGTTTGGCCCCTCCTCGCTCTTTCACTCCTCTTCCTCTTCCTCCCCTTCCTCTCCTCCCTCCATTCCTCTGTCTTCCTCTCTCTCTCTCTCTTCCTCTCTAGCCTTTCTTATCTCTCTCCCTTTCCCCTTTGTCTACTCTTGCCTTGGCCAGAAACTCTCTCTCTCTCTCTCTCTCTCTCTCTCTCTCTCTCTCTCTCTCTCTCCCTCTCTCTCCTTCTCTCCATTCTCCCTGCCTTTCTATAATGAAGCTCTAAAACCATAGACTGTCTCTGTTAATCAAGACCTGCTTTGCTTGGATGACAGGATAAACTTTCTCCTAATGAGCCCTTTCTAATCTCCTGAGGGAAGGCCTTCCTGTGCTCCAGTCAAGGCTCTCTGTGCATACTCTTGCCTGTGTGGGAACCTCTCTCCCTCAGCCCTCTCTCCTGTAACCCTGTGACTACAGGGTGTCGCTCTGAGGGGCTGCCCATTGTCCACCTCCCCACCCCAAGTCGAGTCGGGTCAGTGGCTTAGATGCCCACCCGAGGTCGAGGGGAACGTGTCTGGCAGCCCTCCAGAGCCCACCTGTCCAGAGCATAGGAGGAACTCTGGCCGTACATGGGCTACCCCCACCTTCCCTATACTTCTTTTCCACATTTACTATTTTATCAATTATTAAAACATATTTAACATTTGCTTTTACTATTGTCTTACATAAAATTACATAGTAAAATTTTAGCTAAGGCTGGAGAAATGACTCAGTGGTTATGAGCACTTGCTCTTCCAGAGTACCTGGGTTTGGTTCCCAGCACCATGAAGTTGCACTCAACTCTCTGTGACTTTAATGCCTTTTATTCTGGCCTGTTCAGGCATACAGGACCCACATGTTATGTATACATCCATGCATGCAAAAATACTCTCCATTTTCAAAACCCTCCACATAGAGTTACAAATTCAATCAAATTTATATTATCAATTACAGATGGTTATAATAGATAACTTTTCCCTTCTTGCTTGCCTTGTGACAATATCAGGATGTCAGTAGGTATGTTTCCTAGGATTATTTTTGCACTCTCAATACCTTGCATCTCCATAAACAGTGTGGTTATGAAACCAGTGTCCTTCTCTATGCTTTGCTCACTCACTCTGGTGATAAGTGGTACCAACTGTTCTCATCTTCTCCAGTCCTACCTTAAGTTTCTTATCTGTTTTTATCATTGCTTTTCCTTCCTTCCTTCCTTCCTTCCTTCCTTCCTTCCTTCCTTCCTTCCTTCCTTCCTTCCTTCCTTCCTTCCTTCCTTCCTTCCTTCCTTCCTTCCCTTTACATCCCAAATGCAGTCATTCCATCTCTCCTTCCAGTCCAACCCTCATCCCCCTTTACCCATTACCTTTTCTCCTTTTCCTTAAAGATGTAGAAGCTCCCCATGTGTATCAACCCACCACTGCATATCAACTTACAGCAGAACTAAGAGCATCTTTACCCACCCAGGCCAGAAAAAGCAACCCAGCTAGAGAAAGAGGATTCAAAGACTGCCCTAGCTGAAGTTGTTAGGAGACCCATATGAAGATCAAGTTGCACATCTGCTACAGATGTGTCAGGGGTCTAGGTCCAACCTATGCATGCTCTTTGGTTGTTGGTTTAGTCTTTGTGATCCCCCATGGGCACAGACTCTATTTCTCTTTTAATCCTCTGAGTCTAAAGCTGTCATGTCTGAAACCAGTGTTCTAACTTTGCCCACATGCTGTGGCTTACTCCTTTTTCTTTTTTTTTTNGTGTGTGCTTTGTTCTTAATTCTAGGAAGGGGCACAGAGACCACATTTTGAACTTCATTCTTCTTGAGATTCATGTGTTTAGTAAGTTGTATCTTGGGTAGTCTAGGCTTCTGGGCTAGTATCCACATATCAGTGAGTACATGTTATGTGAGTTCTTTTGTGATTGGGTTACCTCACTCAGGATGACACCCTCCAGATTTTTTACACTCATCTGATTGATTAAAATTGATTTACTTGTGCTCACCCCAGACACTCCTTTAAAATGTGAGCATCAACACTATTCTAAAATACAAGTGTGATTGCAATCACACCCAGAGTTTACCCAATCATGTTTGGAGTTGGGAAATGTCCTTGCATTAGCACTAAGGCACCTAGTTATTTCTCTAGCTCAGTTCCCTCTTTGTACCCACTTCTAAGCACCACATGAAAAATTTCAAAGTATTGACTATCCTTATGCTTTTGTCTGTTCTTTTTGTTTGTTTTTGTTTGTTTGTTTGTTTGTTTTGAGACAGGGTTTCTCTGTATAGCTGTGGCTGTCCTGGAACTCACTTTGTAGACCAGGCTGGCCTCGAACTCAGAAATCTGCCTGCCTCGACCTCCCAAGCGCTGGGATTAAAGGCGTGTGCTACCAAGCCCAGCTTTGTCTGTGCTTTCTAATCTAAATGTTCAATACACATTTCTTTGATTTTGAGTAACTGATATTTACTTCAATTTACATTAATTTTAATCTATGTGCTTATTTTTATTGAATTTATGGATATTTTTCCATGCAGCAGTTAACTCTGCAGTTCACTGGTTTCTATCTATAGAGTTGTTCTTATCTAGTTTTCAAGCAATTTTACTTTCTTCTGTATTCATACTCAGAATAATTGATTCTTAGAACGACCTAATATGGTGCTACCTGTTCCATCACCCAGTTTATAAAAAGCAGATACTGAAGGATTTGTACTCTGATCTAAATTCTGGTTTCTCAAGAGTCTATACTTTTGGTGTCCTAGTACTAATGCTAAAACCCCTTCAATATTTTTTTGTTCCATTTTGAAGGCTACAGAGACAGCCCTCCTGATGTCTAGACATGTGTGTTTAACTTGATACATTCTTTAGGACAGCTTTCAGCCACTTCAAACAAAATGCATTTAAGTACGTACTCATTTGATCTCCCCTGTCCACACTCAAATATTGCAACCTCTTAGAAACACAGTGACTACCCTTAAGTTCTTCTGTCAATATGCTCTGCCACCCAACTCCTTTATTCACTGAACCTATTGCTGCCCCTTAACTCTAAAGCATCCACATTTCATACTCTCACACAGAAACTACAAAACTCATTCCCACCAAACTCCCTAAATCATTTCTACATCCTTCCATGTTTCTTAGAGTCAGTGGGAAAAAGTAACCATGAACAGTCCATAGAAGATATGCCTTTAATACTTCAGCAACAGGAGACTTCTGTTTTCAGTCCTGTCGCTTGCTGCATGTACAAGTGATCTCAGTTCCTTCATTCTTCTCATGACACCACTGAATTGTAAACTTCAATCACAGATCAATCCAGACATTTATGATACTGTTAGACAAAATTATCATATTCCTTATAATAGGGCATATATCACACATTCTGTAATTTACTAAATATCTTGTAAATACTTTTTTGAATGATGGAAAGACCAAATCCTTAATGCAAAAATGGTACAAAATTATGACTAGAATTTTAATTTCAATAAATACAATTAAAATATTCTTTATTGTGAAAGAAAATGTCTTGTTACACAGAAAAGATGACATTTCCATTTTCTTTTAACATCATTTTGAATCTATTATCACCCTTGTTATTAATATTATATTTTTCTATATGTCTGCCAGTACATTAAGTAATAAAGAAATATTAGTCATTACCATTCAGATGTACCCAATGAGGGAGATATTATTGCTGGTCCCATTTTTAAACAGTGGAACGAATGTTCAATGAAGTTACATTTCTTCCCATTTACATCAGATGCTTATGAAATATTAAGGCTAAACCATGCATATTTAAAGGCAGATAGCTCTTATTCAATCTCCCCACAGTGGTTTTCAAAACACAGGAGTGTGTGTGGCTGTGGGAATGTGTACCCACCCCTTTAATTCATTAAAACCTAATTATGATTCAAAGTAACAAGTATCTTTAATAGAATTTTCATACTAGCCTTGTATTAGTTGATTTTCCTCTGACACTGCTCCCCCTCAAACTCCTTCTCTTAATCCCCTTTGACCCTTACCCATTTGGTTCCTTCTTCTCCCAGTATTCCTCTGTATGCCCTGTTTTCTTTTACCCTCTTCAGTCATCCTTAGAATCTCTTTTATCCTCTCATGGTTCCTTCTCTAGCTTAATGACCTACATTTACACTTACTCTCACATAATTTTTCCAGGTTTATTCTCTCATGATCATGAATAGGATATATTACCTATTTCTTTCTTTATTCTCCCTATACCTATTTTGTCACATTTCTCCTCTGAGAATGACAGGATTGCAAAGGCTCTTAGGCAAGATTCACTTACATCACTGCCTCTCAAGTTCCACATTGACTGTCTACAAGCTCCTGGAAAACATCTTGGGGACCTCTGTTTTATTACTTATGCCTGTGCTCACACACTGTGCAGGATTTCCCATTAGATTTATAACAAATTCTAGTAGGATTGTCTCCCTTTAAATGCCCCTCATCACTGCTCCCATTCCTTCTCTTTGATATTTTATCAAACATTTTTATTTTTTTTATTTAAACTTTTATTTGAAATCTTTTATTTATGTTTCCTGCATACTTTTTCTGCTGGTAACTCAACTTCTGTCTTTGGAAGCTTTTCTACCTAGTCCTGAAGTAATTTTCAGATGATATGATATGACTTGGTACTTTCCTTCATCTGGGTCTCACTATCATTTTTCAAATATTAATAGTCATTTAAGAATACTGAAGCTAATCTGGGGTTCTGTGAATGTTTATTCTCTCTTAGCATTCTTGTCACCTGATTCTGTAACTGTCTATGTAGTTATCAATTCACTAGTTCATGAACTGTTTTTCAAACAGGATTTCAAACAACAAAAGTTCAAGGGCCATGTCTGTTTTGTTTACTGTACTGGAAACATATCTACTAGTGACTTGGGGATATACTGATTAAATGAGCAAACACACAGTCTTTCTGCTTCTGGGCTCAGAGGTAAAGTTGACACACTTTGACTTTTCTTAGATCTTGGCAAAAATTATGATCTAACTCATACAAGTTAACCACTTTGGTCTCATTGTGTTTCTTTATGATACAGGGCATGAACATGTGTGGGACTTTGTTTCAACCTGACATGTTTTCCTCATGTTCTTTCTCCAAATAACCAAACTGGTGACAAATGTTTCTGACCATAGACTATCAGTTGAAGGCCACTGTAACTCAGCATCATTATTTTTCTATGTCTTTATTGATAATACTCACTCATTATCTTACCATCTCCCAGTTAAATTCCTTGCCAGTGGAAATCCATGATGAGCTCAATGTCCACACATTGCCACACTACCCATAAAGCTCACTCTGTACATCACTGCTCCATCTACCCAGTGTATAGATAAGTATCACTTCAGTCTGAAATCTTGTTGATATATTCAATAGTAGAATGGCAAAACTGTCTATATAAAATAGTAATAGGATATTAGGAGATCCTTTGGTTACTAATACATTTTCTACCCAATACCTGGGTATAGATCTCTAGTACTACCATAAAAATTCAGAAGATACTGAAAGCCTTAGCCCCAGGTTAGAAAAAAAAAATGTCCTCTCAAGGCTCATTAGCTAGTCAGCCTAGGCAATGGATATGATATTCATGTTCAGTGAGATAACCTGTCTCAAAATATACGAACAACAGAGGAAAGTACAGAATAGGTTAATCCCTGGTTTCTTCATCATAGGTGAGTGTATTACTATTCAATTGCCATGCATATACCATACACAAAAACGCACACCCACATACACACACACATCAAAAATAAAAGTCAGTCCATGTAAAGATAGTAAATAAAATGGGTAACAGGATAACAAGTTAGAGCTAGATCTATCTGTATCATCCATCTCTATAATCTATACTGATATCATATATATATATATATATATATATATATATATATATATATATATATCACCTATAATTACATGAAAACCTATGACTTACATCAGAATGGCAATGACAAAACTTTCTTA
Source organism: Mus minutoides (assembly GCA_902729485.2). Classification (NCBI taxonomy): domain Eukaryota; kingdom Metazoa; phylum Chordata; class Mammalia; order Rodentia; family Muridae; genus Mus; species Mus minutoides. The sequence goes on along the minus strand of CACVCL010031518.1, from coordinate 20,985 downwards.
CTCTATATTAAAAACTCTATACTATTTTATCCTAATTTCACTGAAGTCTGTCAGGGTTCCAACCACACATATTTTTTGATAGAAGCAATTTTAATTTTTATTTTTTATTGTTTATTTTATTTATATTTCAAATGTTGTCTAACTTTCAGGGGCTCCATTCACAAACTCCCTATCCCATCCCCTGTCCCCTGGCCTCTATGTGTGTGCTCCCCTACCCACCCACCCATTCCTCCTTCACAGCTCTATCATCACCCTACACTGAGGTATTAAATGTCCACAGAACCAAGGGCCTCCCCTCCCATTGATGCCAGATAAGGAAATCCTCAGCTGGAATCCATAGCTGGAATCCATAGCTGGAATCATGGATCCCTCCATGTTTACTTGTTGATTGATGGTTTATTCCCTGGGTACTCTGGGTGGAGGTGGGGAAAGTCCAGTTTATTGATACTGTTGTTATTTCTATAGGGTTGCATTGCCTTCAGCTTCCTCACTCCTTTCCTAACTCTTCCCAAGGCTCAGTCCTATGGTTGGCTGTATCTGCATTTGTATTAGTCAGGTGCTGACAGGGTTTCTCGTCCATCAATCCTTTTTTTTAAAAAAAATCTGTTTCTTTCCATGTTCTTGTACCACAATGCTCAGAACTGGAAGGCAGCTTCTGTATATTATTCTTTAATTCCTATAGCTGAGAATTTTACTCATACTGTTACATTTTCACCTTTTAAATGAGAGAAACATCATTAAGTGATGTTCAAGAATGCTTTTCTTTGTAGACTATCTTCTGAAAATGTATTTTTTCATTCATTTCAACATTGAGCTGAAAGTGTTGGATCCATATTATATAGAAAGCATAGTCCTAGTGAATCGGGTATCAGTGTTTGTCAATTCTTTCATGGCCATTTTTTTATCTGTACTATGAAAGAGTGGATGCAGGAAAAGAGATGTTTTCATACAAACAACAATATGCTGTAATACACTTGATGTATTCCGTGAAAAACAGATGTCAATGCTGGCATGTTATAATGCTCTTCTTCTTCTTCTTCTTCTTCTTCTTCTTCTTCTTCTTCTTCTTCTTCTTCTTCTTCTTCTTCTTCTTCTTCTTCTGACAGAAAAAGCGCATTAATTCACATGTATTAGTGCAGTAAACATCAGTTTCTAGGAAAAGCCCTGTGAACTGGCTAAAAATTCCAGTTAAGAAGCACAGATATTTAAAAGACGCTGTTTGTAACAGTAGGAATAGTTTTGTGCATCAGAACACAGGCGCTGTGTTTGGATAGCTAGTGCTCCAATAGCACTATCTATATCTTTTGTCTGAACTAAAAGTAAGAATAAGTGAGAATGGTTGAGGGTTTGTGGTGTATGCTTTGAGTTCCATTGGAGGCAGAGGCAGGCAGATCTCTGAGTTCAAGGCCAGCCTGGTCTATGGAGTGAGTTCCATGACAGCCATACATAGAGAAACTGTCCCCATGACCAAACAAACAAAAAAGTAATTAAACAGAATGAGTGAGAGACACAGGATGCTGTAGCATTCACAAGCATGGACATAGCTTTCTGAGAAAACACAAAGAAACAATTCACTCTTCTTGTAGCAACAATAGACCTAGGACAAGGCTGCTATAGCTATGTTTAGTTGAAGCATTCTAATCCTTGGACCTTGTTTCTTTCAACAAAACATAGCTACCTATGTCTACATTCAAACTTCCAAACAAAAAACGTGGGATTTTTAAAGCAGAAGGAGTCTGTGAATTTTATAATAGGACAATTGTTCATGTACATGGTTTATTAAAAACAAAGGTAGGAAGCAAAATGATTTTCCTAGATGATACAGGCATAGGATACTAGAAGCCATGCTGTTTTTTTGACCTTTATTTAATAAATGAGCCCAGTATTCTCTTGCTTAACTGAACTTGAGATAAAAATCAATGATCTAATGATAGTTCATGAATTTGTGACAGGAAACGCATCACAGTGCCCCAATTATAACTCAAATTATGAACTAGCCAATCATCATAGAGTCAATTTTCTCCACATAGTGAGTCATCTAATTTACAGCATGAGAAAGCATTGACAATTTATCTTCTAATTTTATTTGTGATGCTTAACAATGTTATAGAGCATGTAAGTGTTTTCTCTCAGTGCTAAATTTAAAATCAATATAAATCAGATGTATTTGAATTACATAGCCTTTGAAGTAGGAAAAATAGGACAGCTTTTATTTTTACTGCTCATACTATGACAAAACATTTCTTTATATAAATAAGTCAAAATGTGAGAGGTGAACTATTTTTAATTTTAGCATATTATCCTCATAATCAATATAAAAAATATAATGTCTCAAAATGAAATAAAACACACAAAAATATATTACAAGAGGATATTACATTTGATGTTTTGTAAAGAGATTTGATTCCTTTTTCAAGACTAGATAGAAGGAACATGGTAAACATAGTGAGTCCCTGTAATTTCACTCTTGCCCAGGCAATTATCTCCCCCAGATAACTCTTTATAAGCTATTAATAAGCATTTAAAAATTTAAAGTGATTTCTGTGACTACCCTAAATGTACACACACTAAATACACAGAAGTATACATGACACTTTGTTTTCTTCTATTGATATAACCTTATTTATCATTTTCACAAATCATTTCTACAAATCAACAGTTACCCCAAATGTTAATATGTTTCATTAAAAACTGGGTTTTAGATTGTATTCTGTAGTAGTAAATAAGTTTTGAAGAAAGAAAAGAAATATGCCTGTTTACATTCAGTTACTTCTGTATTGAGTATCACTTTGTTACTCTATATGACACTGGAGATAGGTAAACAACCAGAATAAACAATAATAGCACTCAAAGAAAGACTGCTTATTATAGGAAGCTTAGACTATTGAGTGATTTGCTTTTGAACATCCTAAACAAAGGTAAAGTTGAATCCCTTGTGCTCTAAGAGGCTTCCCTAAGATTTTATTCTCACGATTGACTTTAATCAATCTTACTTAGAAATATTTGTCTCAATGCCAAAAGAGTACCAGTTAGTGCCCTATAGCAAATAAGCCTGCAGGAGGGAGAGCACCTTCAAAGAGGCAGGGGAAGAGGGAAGGGAAGGGAGATTGTGGAGGGGAAATTGGGAAGGGGGATAACTTTGGAAGTGTAAATTAAATAATAATAATAATAATAATAATAATAATAATAATAATAACAATAATAATAAAACATTAAAAGAAAAAACAAATGAGAGAGACTAGAAGCTTCTGAGTGGTATATGTTGAAGTCTGGTAAAATACAAGAGAAAGAGGAAGCCTCCTTTACTTGGTAAATACGGTTTATGTACCTGCTACAGAAAAGAAACTTGATTGGGATAAGTACTCAAGATGCCAGGGACATGAAGAATGGCAACCAGCGAATATCTTATTTTTCAGATCAACTGAACCAAAGCACAAGTTCTCTAAACTAGTAACTGTGCATCACTAGCCACAGAGCTGGAAGTTCTCTAAACTAGTAACTGTGCATCACTAGCCACAGAGCTGGAAGTTCTCTAAACTAGTAACTGTGCATCACTAGCCACAGAGCTGGAAGTTCTCTAAAATAGTAACTGTGCATCACTAGCCACAGAGCTTGAAGAGACTCAGTTCCATTTTCTACCTTAAAGTTGTGAATGATATTCTCTACACTGAATTATTTTGTAAAAAGGAAGTCTCTTCTTATACTATGTTACCAAAACATTTTCATAATTTCTGTTTTACTGATGAGATTATGTGATTCTATTTTTATCAGAGCCCATATCTTTTTATGTATAATTTTATAAGGAAGTTTCCTATCTGAAGCACTATCTTAGAGGGACAGTATATCTTTTTAGTAAAAAGTTAAAATAAAAACGACATTATACTAAATCTCAAAGTAAAAAAAAATCTAATTATAACAGTGTATTAGTCAAAAAGCATAAACTAAGTGTCCAATATTCAGAAAACCAAAAGGATATTATTCTTTAAAAAGTAAATAACTGTTTATATAAGCAATTTTAAAGTTATTTTTAGATTAAGTTTATGGGTTTTTTCCTTATGTATGTTTATATACCACATGAATGCCTAGTGCCCTCTCAGGTAATAAAAAATCATAGGGTTCACTGGAACTGGAAATATGGATGGTTGTGAGCAACCATGTGGGTGCTGACAAATGAACACTGTTCCTCCCCCCCAAAATAAGTCTTTAGAACTGAGCCATCTCTCCAGGCAATGGCATAAGAAATTTATTACTATATTTTTAAGTGTAAAGCCAAATCCAATATATTCTAATGCTATCATGAGATACTTCCTTATTAATTAATAAAGTATATAGTTATGGTAAAATGTCTGTTTAATTCATAAACTTTCTAAAATGGGAGTCCTATATTAATTATAGGCCAGTTTTTATTTATTTTTTAATTTATTTTAGTTTACTTGCTACTTTCATTTCTAGTGGTTTATATTTGAAGAAAAGTAAAAACAGATGCCCCTGTTTAACAAATATAGCAACAACTACAACGATGACAACAACAAACAATCAGCCTTTTCCATATTCTGTTTGGAATATCCTATTATTACAGGCCTCCAAATTGTAATAGGGCCCATGTGGGACTATGGGTATGGGGAAAAGAGGGAATGGGAGAAAACCTGCATCCTGCCAGAGTTCTGGTGCTCTGGGCAGGTGGACATGGGAGGACTGCTGCACACTTTCCATGCAGCCCTGGGTGGGTGTTTGCCTGTTTTAAGCCACTGACTCCAGCTCAGTGGGTGGTGGACAAGGGACAGTCCTAGGCATCAGGTTCCCAGCCTCCAGCATCCCATGCTGGTTACAGAGGAAGAGCTGAGAACAGAATGCCCCTCCCCGCCCCCCTGTGGCACTGGGCCCCTGCGCATAAGGGAGGAGAGGGCAGGGGGATGGCCTTCTGGTGTGAGGTTAGACACATTAGGAGAAAGCAGAGCGAGATTTGATGATCAGAGACAGTCAATGGTATTAGAGCTTTATTATTAAAAAAAAAAGAGAGAGAGAGAGAGAGAAAGGAGAGAAGGTAGAAAGAGAGAGGCCAGCCATGGCCATGTGGAGAGAGAGGGAAGGGAGAGGGAGAAGGAGGGCTAGAGAGTAAGAAAGATGAGGTCTTAAAGAGAGTGAGGAGGGGCCAAGCAGTGCCTTTTATAGTGGGATGGGCTATCAGGTAACTGTGGGGAGGAGCAAACCTGGCTATAGTCAGATTAACTATGGGGGTGGAATCTAGCCAGAATACCAGAAGCTTGGGACATTGTCTGCCATGACTGATAGTCACAAAATTATGGAGTTGGGGGCTCTGTGGTGTCAGGCACCTCTCTCTGGGAACATGGCTCATTTTTTGTCCCTTGTAGAATTCTCTACTGGGTCACCAGAACAAGCCCCACTCAACCAAAATAAGCTACCTATCACAGTCCCACAGGCCCATGTCTTTAGCACACCTGATGCCATGATTGAAATATCATTGAGGACTCAGGACCACAGCATGTGGGCAGTAACACCTGACAAAATGAGAACAAAGACCTAATTAGTTAAAGTCCATAATTCTGGAGAGTTCCTAAATGTACTAACCGAGTTTTATAGCTTTCAGGTAGTGTGTGTGTGTGTGTGTGTGTGTGTGTGTGTGTGTGTGTACTTGAAAGCTTATCCTGAGAAAGTTTTGGGAGTGTTCTAAGGTCCCAAACAACCCATGTTTGAATAGTCTTCTCTGGCAGATACCTTACAGTAATATTAACTGAATTGAGAATTACTTCTCTTGGTATTATCAAGAAATTTTATAAATTTAGATTACAATAGATATTTTAATGCATTATCTTACAAGATGAATACGTATTTAATGAATGTCTCTGTAGTTGCATGAAGAAATATAACATAAAGAGCTGATTCACTAGAAATAACTGGAAGCTTTATTTGAATTTACCCTCTTTGAATTCCAAAGTATCACCAAGTTATAATCCAACAAACTTGTGCTGCTATCTTCAGGCAGAACATTCAGAAGGAAAAACAGAAGTCAAATCATCTATGATTCTGTGCAACATGTGGGTGAACAGCTGATTCTAGACAAAAGATTTTAATAATGTGGTAATAAATCTGCTCTGTACCAGGGTCATATCTCCAATCTAGCTTAACCCAAAAGAAATAGACATTTTCTTAATTGGCTCATCTGGAGGATGAATCTCTGTTAAGCTAATTTGGTTTGGAAGAAAAGGTCAGATTAACTATGTCTGTTTACTCAGCTATATGGTATCTGTACCAGGATCTTGGAAGAATGGGATACATTAGAAGTTAATCAATAGATCACTGAGATCTATACATAAAGTAGGAACTATAAGCTACAAATTGTATTCTAGTTACTGTTCAGTGAGCTACCCCTACAGTCTGCTCATAAAACTTGATGTTAATTATTGTTATTCAAAATGAGGCAAGTAAGTGCTAGGTCAGAAGCAGAAGCCAGAGGCAGTGTCTTTAATAAGAAAGAGCTCCCATCATAATATTTCTTCAGAGATTTTCATGCTATAGTGTAAACATGCAAATAAAATAAGCTATTAATTTTAAATAGTATTGTATATTATATGCAGTCATTGGAATTCCCTGGAACAAGGTCAATAAACCTTTAACTGAGGAATTAGACTTATCAAACCCTTACTGTGCTCAGAAAGTGGGGAGAGATTAAGCATGGAAGAGGGGTCAGAGGTAAGGAAGAAAACAGAGGACAAGGAAAGGAGAAAAGAATGAAAATATGAAAGGGGAGAGAAGAGAAAAAGAATAAGAGGGAAAACTAGGAAGGTAGAACATAAAAATAATGATAAGAAGATAAAGAGGAGAAGAAAAGAGGGAGCAGAAAGAAAATAAGGAGAGGGACATGTAAAGGGATGACGAGAAGGAAAATTGTTTCATAGAGCTTTTCAAGGTAAAGTGACATGGAGAAAAACGCAATAAATGAAATCAAGGAAATCTAAGTGTGGCAGGATAACAATGCTTCATGATTAGAGACCTAAAGATTTTTTTGATAGGACAAAAGTACCTCTTCCTCCTTTATTATTGGTATCAGAGGATGTCTCAGAGTGAGAAGCTGACAATAATGTAATGTTTGGTAAAAAGGAAGTTATTAGAAAGTTGTTTTGAGATGATCACTCATAGGCAGTGTAGAGTTCAGCTGCAATGCATTTCCAACAGTCACTCAGTGTCCATCTCTCAGAATGCTTTCAGAAGAGTGTGCTGTAGGGAATTTTCCTCATGGAGGATAAACATGTGCATCTTCAGATTGATGGGCAGTCTTTGATTACGGGGTGTCATTAGCAGGAAGTGTGGCTTTGAGAAAATTATCATCTTCAGCATACAAGCCCAATTATAGTTGAAAATGAATGAAGTTCACCATGCCTACAGAAGAGTTGAGATCTGAGAAGGAGCAAGAAGGAGAGCAAGAATATTTAAAAAATGAATTCTAAAAGTTACTGACTTGTATTAACCTGAGAGAAAGAACCTTTTTTGAATCTATGTTCTGTACTTATCACTGCTACAATTTAGTAGTGAGTATTTTGGTAAACCCCACAGGTTTCAACAGAGATATGTGTTATGATTTTTCAAGTCTAGTTCTTTCTTTGTGGTCTATAAGTAGTTGCTATAGACTTACAAACTTTTAAAATGAAAATCTTAGGAAAGAAAAAGATTGCTAGGAAGAAATACAGTCCTAATTAATTTAGTAGCCACAAGCAACATTTGCAATCTCTCTTATCCACTACTATTTGATATTTTTTCCTCTCAGGTATCACTTATGTTTGTCATGTAGATTAGCACTAGTAAGTAGTACAGCATGGATCAGAAAGCACAGTCAAGCTATAAAAAAAAGTATTCCCAACCCAATCCCATATGCCATTGTTAGGTTAATACTTCTCAGCTCACTCACATGGGAGGTTATCTACCACTCTTAAGGAAGAAGAGAAATTCTTAGTCCATAGGCCAATTGAATATGTAGACACAGGTCAAAATGGAAAGCCTTTAAGAATGGATTCATTACAGGAGGTATAGAAGATATTAGCAAGGGAAATTGATCCAGTAGTTAGAGCTTTGCCTTTTCTTCTTTTCTCCTTCTCTTTTTCCTTCCCCTTCCCCTCTTCTCCTCCTCCTCCTCCTTCTCCTCCTCCTTCTCTTCCTTCTTCTTCTTGTGTGGTAAGAAAAATGATCCAATACTAGAATATAAGTGGATCCCTGAACGAAATTCAATGATTTAGTTGGCCAGTCAGGGTTTTATAAATTATATATATATATATATTCTAAAATCAAGGTCAGCAAACTATAAGATGGAACCTATAAATGTAAGGGAATTTGGCAGGAGTAAAACCATAAGGAATTGTTGGTTCCAAAATAACATTTAAAACACATACTTTAGTTTTTCAAAATAATTAATGGTATATTTTGAAAATAATCATGTGGCTTGGTATTCTTAATAAGTAGACAATTCTGCTCTAGTATCAAGACGAAGTATTGAAGACTTTCATATTAGTTACTATTTCATTGTTGTGATAAAACACCATGACCAAGGCAACTAATAATAGAAAACACTTAAATGGGCTTATAGCTCCAGAGCGCTAGAGTCCATGATGTGTGGCAGACTGAATGCATGGGAGAAAGAACAGCTGAGAGCTCACATCTCAAACCAAAAACAGAGAGGGCTGAGAGTGGACTTGGGATGGTAAGATATGTTTGAAATATTGAAGCCCAAAGCCAGAGACACACTTTGTCTAGGAAGGCAAATCTTTTTCAAACAGATCCACCATCTGGAAACCAAGTATTCAGACAAACAAACCTATGGGGACAATTCTTTGAAACTACCATAGCATAAGTGTTTCCACTTGCCATGACTCCCTTGGATCATTTTTGTTTTTGAACTGTGAGGTCAGAAATGAAATTCTCAAAGAGAGATCAATCATGTCATTAAGGCACACTGAAAAACTCTGTCATGTAAATAATGCTTTGTAGGTCAGACATAATTCATAACTCAAAGCCCTGTTATCTTTTTTCATATGTCCCAATTGCTTAGTAGAAGAAAGAGTACAAACCTGTTCTTCCCACAGGGCCTTGGAGTATATTACAGGTACAAAAATTTGCTCTGTAATATGATATATATATATATATATATATATATATATATATATATATATATATATAAAATTAATAAAAAGAAAAAATTAAAATAAATCTCAAAAGACACATTTACCACTGTTCTAGGCCTCTGAATATTTGTGTTTCTGTTAATTTGTACTTCTTCATCAAAATATTACAGAATGGGTTATTTCACAATCAATTGAAGTACTGGAGTTTTGGAATCTTGAAAGTCCAAGGTCAGGGACATAGACAAGCACTGATTCCATTGTGTTGTCATGATGGAGAAATGGACAGCAAAGAGGTAAGAAAACAGAGAGAAACTCTTCCTCAGAACCAAGTGGGAATTCACTGATTTGGGGAAGTACTCTATCATTCTCTCAAAAGCTATAACCACAAATGAACTTTCCATGTTATTTTACATGTGTAAAAGGTACTTATGTTATAGCAGAAAATTTTAATTAAGCTTAATTAACATAAAGCCAAACATAACCCCAAAGCCACCACAATTAGAAGAAGGCCAGTAAGGAGGAAGTGTTTTGGCAAAAGGAAAGAAAGGGTAAAGATAATAATCTGGCATTTGAAAAGAACAAATTTCAATGTATTTGTGTTTAAAGTTCTTAAGTAATAATAATAAAAAAAAAAAAAAACTCAAAAAAAAGCTTCAGTTATCCCAGCACTCGGCAGGCAGAGGCAGGCAAATTTCTGAGTTCGAGGCCAGCCTGGTCTACAGAGTGAGTCCAGGACAGCCAGGGCTACACAGAGAAACCCTGTCTTGAAAAACGAAAAAAAAAAAAAAAAAAAAGCTTCAGTTATAATTCATGATATTTTTCTCTATAAATACTGCAGTAGAATCTGCTCTAACAGTGTAAAAAACACCAGGAAATGATCTTCTTTTGAATGTTTCCAGCATGATAACCAGAAACTTTTCTCTTGAAAGGTGTGGAGAGAATGTGAAGCTTAACTTTCTGGGTTATCCATAAACTTGAGGTCTGGATTTTGAAGAGTTAAAAGGACATTCTTCTATGTGAATATTTTAAACTGTTCTCCAGCAAATGAAGTAAATTCTTTATGAAAGGCATTATGCTAGATTCTGTGGATAAAGAATTGGATTACATGCCCTGGGCCTGGAAGATCAGTCGATTATAAGCTGTGTAGAGTCTAGTCATGAAAAGAAGTATTAAGGGATAGGTGTAGGTGTAACTCAGACCTATGCAGAGAGAGGATGCATAGACATTAAGAATTTCTGAAGGGCATGCCAACTGAGACTAGCATTTTACAAAATAGTTATTTCTATGAAGAAAGAGAGAGTGAATTTCACAGAGAATTTCACATGTTCAAGGACTCAAACACAAAACCAGGTTTATTGATTCAGGAAACTAGGAATCTAAAACCAGGAATCTGTAACTATAACTGCACTCAAACTTTTTGAAATGAGGCCTGTATTTCAACCCACCATATTATAACAGTTAATAAATCATTTGCTCCAGTGCTTTGGGGAGGATCACAGACACCACAGGACTGAAAATCACTGACCAATCAGTGACCAAACAAAGAGCAGCCTACCTTATGAGAACAGGGCCATGCTCTTACTAATGAAACCAACCTTTGCATCAGGGACACTTGGCTTATAATACGTACTTTGTGGCACTTATTTTTTGTGCCTTATTATAACAGCATGATTTCTCAATTTTTTTTTTTAGTTTAAACATCTAAACTTTGAAGAAATTGATAACTTTGACTATTAAAAAGAGATGTGCTGATCTTATCTGTGTAGGGAGCCATTCAACCGCTCGGCTCGACCGATTCAGCTTTTCTAGGTTGTGTCAGCTGTTATTTGATCTTGAGCCCGAGAACGCCTGGTGTAGTCACGNTTTTTTTTTTTTTTTAAAGATTTATTTATTTTATGTTAATACACTGTGGCTGATTTCAGACACCCAGAAGAGGGCATCAGATCGCATTACGGATGGTTGTGAGCCACCATGTGGTTGCTGGGATTTGAACTCAGGACCTTTGGAAGAACAGTCAGTGCTCTTAACCGCTGAGCCATCTCTCCAGCCCTTTTTTTTTTTTTTTTTTTTTTTTTTGGTTTTTTGAGACAGGGTTTCTCTGTGTAGCCCTGGCTGTCCTGGAACTCACTTTGTAGACCAGGCTGGCCTCGAACTCAGAAATCCGCCTGCCTCTGCCTCCCGAGTGCTGGGATTAAAGGCGTGTGCCACCACGCCCGGCTTTATCTGTTTTTAATAATACAACATCTACTATGATGAGAGTGTGCTTGCAATAACAGCATTTATTCATCCATGAAGACAAGACCCCACGGACTAAACACTTTCTGTTAGGCCTTATTCCTTAATACTAATTCACTTAGGCTTAAGTTTTTAATTTAATGAACTTTGGGGGACACATTCAAGTAGCACTTTTAATTCAATGTGTGAGTCTCTCTCTCTCTCTCTCTCTCTCTCTCTCTCTCTCTCTTTGTTTTTTTGAGACAGGGTTTCTATGTATAGCCCTGGCTTTCCTGGATCTCACTTTGTAGACCAGGCTGGCCTTGAACTCAGTAATCCTCCGGCCTCTGCCTCCCGAGTGCTGGGATTAAAGGTGTGTGCCACCATGCCGGGCAATGCGTGAGTCTCTTAAGACTTCTAATGCACTAGTGACATTTGCTCTGGGTTATGTCATTAATGTGCCAGTTTCATTTGATTTTCTTTGAGGTGTTGTAATGTCTAGTTCTTGTCATATGCTATTAAGAGAGAAAGAAGCAACGCTAACATAGCCTGAAGCAATTATTTGGATATACACAGTCATCATGTCTAGTGGACATGAAGAGTTTTATATCATCCTTTCCAATTTATGGGAGAGTAAAATTCACCATAATAAAAAAGTAAAAGTATCTTACATTTTGAGAAAACATAAAATATGTCTAAGGGATTATTGATATATTCTGTGGAAGGTTTCTCATGTAACAGGGAGTCTGTAATCAGTGTTATTTCAAAGCAGCCATATTCACTGCAATCCTTTAACGTTTGTGTGATGTATATAGGAACAAATTGTCAAATAAACCAATCAACTGCCCAGCATCTACACAAGTATCAGTCATCCTAAACAACTTTTCTCACTAACCTTTGTAATGCATTACCTTTTTATACTGCTTAGCCACTTCAGAGTATTATGCTTTACTCACTGCTGGTTCAGTTTTGATAAAGTTTTTTATCAAAATGTAAGATACTTTTACTTTCTATTTGTCCTGGAGTACCTCTACCAATTCAGTCAGAGATATTTGTGTCTTCTTTCCAGGTATTTTCTGACACTTTAAAGTGGTATAATGTTTAAGACTATTCAAGGAGGAAACTATTGGTAGGACTCCCTGCTTAGATTTCACTATTTTCTCCTTAAATGCACTTTCCCTGACTTATTATTAATTTCCATATCATGTGCATGGCCCTTTGACTAAATATTTCTAAGACAAATCTAACAACATGCACACTGTCTTAAGACATCAGGCAGTGTATTCAATAGTGTATTCAAGCAGAAGCCTTCCATATTGAAAACTATGCTCAAGTAAGTTTGTATTTCAACCACACTTCCTTCATCCTGATTCTCTTAGTGTCTTAGGGGTTTATTGCTGTGAATAGATAGAATAACCACAATTCTTACAAAGGAAAACACTTAATTGTTGCAGACTTTCTATTAACGTGTTTGGCCTGCTTCTGGGTCCCTTTTACCACTTGGTTGTCTCATCCACCTTTAATATAAAGGGAGGTTCCTGGGCTTTTTAACTTGATATGCCATGTATGGTTGATATCCCTTGAAGGCCTTCCGTTGCTGAAAAAAAATAGATGAGGAAAGAGTGAGGGGGTAGGTTAGGGGACAGGGACATGGAGAAAAAGAATGAGGGAAAACTGGAGTCAGGGTGAAATATAGGAGAAAAGAAATTTGTTTTAAAAGAAGTTCCAAAGGTGTGAGCAAGAAGAATAAGAATAGTGTATGGCATTGGGGTATTCTGTTTGAATAAGGACATTATCCCTCCACAAAATAATCTTAATGATCAGATGACACTGCTCATGTAACCAATGGCATTGATACAAATACTTGTACTATATGTAATTTAATACAATTTCTAAAATGACTAAAAATAAAATAGGTTTTTGTCCATTGTCATCATGGCAAGAAGCATGGTAGGAAACAGGCCAGCATACAAGCAGACGTTGTGCTAGAAATAAAGCCAAAAGTTCTCCATATGGATTGGCAGGCAGCAGTAAGAAAGAATGGGCCTTTAGGCCTGCTTGGATCCTCTGAAATCTCAAATACCACCCCTAATGACATGTTGCCTACAACAAAGCTACACCTACTCCAAGAGGGCCACCTATCCTAATCCTTTCAAATAGTGCTATTCTCTATGAGTCTATGAGGACCATTCAAACTATCAGATTTACTACCTGTTTGCTCATGGGTTTCAGAATTCCCTGACTAGGTTATTTTATAGTGTTTCTTTCTTTTTTTTTTTTTTTAATTAGGTATTTTCTTCATTTACATTTCAAATGCTATTGCCTTTCCTAGTTTCCTCTCCAACACCTATACCATCCCCCTGCCTTGCTGCCTAACCCACCCACTCCTGCTTCCTAGTCCTGTCATTCCCCTGTATTGGGGTATATAATCTATGCAAGACCAAGGGCCTCTCGTCCCATTGATGGCCAGCTAGGCCATCCTCTGCTACATAAGCAGATATAGACACGAACTCTGGGGGTACTAGTTAGTTTATATTGTTGTTCCTCCCATAGGGTTGCAGACCCCTTCAGCTCCTTGGGTACTTTTTCTTGCTCCTTCATTTGGGGCCCTGTGTTCTATCAAATAGATTACAGTGAGCATCCACTTTTGTATTTGCCAGGCACTGGCATAGCCTCAAAAGAGATAGCTATATCAGGGTCCTGTCAGCAAAATCTTGTTGGCATATGCATTTTCTTACCAGCATAAAGGCAAGACTTGAAGATAATAAGTGAGCTATGTAAGAACTGGGGGTAATAGTTTTAAAGTGATGAGGTCAAAATAGCTCTGAGATGAGGGTTATAGGCAGAATTTTCAATGTGGTGACAAAATGAAAGATAAGCAGGGTGTGGTGAATAGCAGTGCATCCCATGTCATGGTGTACAGAAAAGACGAGGGAAGGAGTGGAAAAGGAGTACAGAAACATTGTTCTATCTCCATTGTTCCATTTCTCCCTTTCTTTTCTCAGAGCCTGAATATAGCATTGTGCCACCTATATTCAAAACAAATCTTTCTCCTTTAGCTAACTGTCTTTGTAAACCCCTTTACAGATGCAACTAGGGATATGCCTTACTAATTTTCTAAATATTTTTCAATCTCATCTGTCCAGCAAATGAACGTTTACAGAAAAATTTGAAAAACAAAAACAAAAACAAAACAAAAACAAAACAGAGCAGGATTCCAAGGAGATGTGGAATCTGAAGATCTTTGGTGATCTAAATTAAATGTATGACATTTATATAACAAAGTTTTCTGTCATTCATGTTTTCAGAGTAAGAGTTTGAAGCAATGATCAATTTTAACCTCCATCTTCCCTTTTACAAATTTAAAGGCAATTTCCAGGCTATTTATCCTAGAGTAAGAATTTTGAGCTTTCTCTTATATGACCAAAATGATCTTCTAGATTTCATAAAAAGCTTCCAAGTTTATAATTCTTTGCATTTGATTCTCTCTGTTGATGTTAAGTAATTTAGTAGAGTTCACTCTATTTTACTATTAAATTTGTAAAGTTCATATTTTTCAAATTACTGAAATATTTTAAAGCATATCTATTTACTTATGCATTTAATTTTAAAAATATTCACGTCAGTTTGTATTTCCTATATTTTCTTGGTTCTGAGGTCATCACACTGAAGAATGATCAAAGTACCAAGAGTGACATGCTAAATGAAAACTAACCTTTCATTCCCTAGCAACCATCAGCTGTCTCATAGCTTGTAATTTAGAGGCAATAAGTTGGAGGTGGGTATAGGATTATAAGTAGATTTGAAGCAATCTGGGCTTCTTGATGATGACTGATCAAGACACTGATCTAAAAGTAAGTGAGAATGTCAGTAAAAGTCGTTTATTAAAGGGGGGCAGGGCTGATGTTGAAATTGTCTTTTCCTATTGGTTCTTCATTTGTCAGTTAAAAAAGGCCTGGGGCCATTTGAGGATCAGAGGTAAAGGTGGGATTTCCGGATTCCCTGAGGAAAGACAAATGCTAGGAAGGAGAGGGAAGGTTTTCTGCCATTTTTTGGAGGAAGAATTCAACAACCATGTAAATTCATGTGGAGAGCTAGGGCTGACAGGGACTAGGTGTGACTAGCCACTAAGTTTAGGGCAGGTGGAGAAACAAGACAGAAGAAACATTGATAATGACAAGCCTTACCAGAAGGGAGATCGTAACCCCCAGCAGTTGACCTGGAAGGCAAGTTGTAAAATAACAAACGTGTGTGTGTGTGTGCGTGCGTGTGTGTGCGTGTGCGTGTGTGCGCGCGCGCGTGCGTGTGCGTTGTCTTTTATCCGCAGATTCAAAGGTTTTGGGTGGGGACTGGTAGCATGGTGGCCCACTTTCCAGAGCAAAGGCAGGTAGAGCAAGGGAAGCCGCCAGGAGGGAGCACAGTCCGATCCTGGGCAAAGGTGCGTAGCATTTAAAACTACACACAACAATTTATGACTATGTTCCTTTAGCAGAACAGTAGTTTTTAGTATTTGGTTCTCCCCTAGGTCCCTGGCCTATCTTGTCTCACATTCATTTTCACGTAGTAGCTATAATTTTTTTTTTTATATTAAACTTCACAAAACTAGTTTTTAATTTACAGTATTTTATTAAATATGTGTTTGCAGCACTCTATCAAATTCATTAGAGACTTCTCATTTATTTTTTAGTTCATTGGAATTTCTGGTATTGATTTCCTGGAAACTGAACAATTCTCTGATTTTCATTATATTTCCACATTTTGTACGCTTCTTGCAGGTATACCTTTTATATCAATTATTATTAATAATGATCTCCCATATAAATCAATTCCAGTTTGCTTGTCATTCCATGTAACTGATTTCCTTCCCAATGACCTTGGTCACACACAAATAATGACCTCGATCACACACAAAGATAAAAATAGCAGAAATCTTAATAAACTTTTTCTAATGGTTATGTTTTTAACATTCTATTTCATATATCTTAACCACTAATTACTATCCGTTCCTGATGACATTTTAAAACTCATACTTAGTTATTTTTTCTTTGGTAACTGGATATATTTCCTCAATATTTATTCATTTTCTTCACTTCATATACTTAAGATAGACAATACTAACAAGCCCCAAATTGAAATCTGTATTCATCTTCATAAAGTCATTTTTGATATGTCACTACAGGTTTTAATGTAACTCTAAAACTCACATGTTCTTTATCCCTAACCAAGAATTTTTTCTTATTGGTCACTTAAATATTTAATGAGCTGTAGAATTTTCTCTTTCCACTTTTCATTGAAAATTATTATTTTTGCCCCACATATGAAGTCAAGTTGAACTCCACCTGCAAAATGGGATTAAGGATTTTAGTGTTCTTATGTTTCAGGTTTTTGTAGTTGTTTGTTTATATGGAGAGAATGAAGTTGAAACATAGACCAGGGCAGAGGATACATGAACCGTGATAATAGAACTAGAAGACTGCATTTCATTGTTAGAAAAGTGATGCAGAATTGGATACAGTAATGATGATTGTGTACTTTGGCGGCAAACAGAGAAAAAAAAGTGTTAGAATGATTTTAAGTTAAACTAAATAAAAAGTGCCCACAATGGAGGAGCTAGAGAAAGTACCCAAGGAGCTGAAGGGGTGTGCATCTCTACAGGTGGAACAACAATATGAACTAACAAGTACCCCCAGAGCTCATGTCTCTAGCTGCACATATAGCAGAAGATGGCCTAGTCGCCCATCATTGGGAAGAGAGGCCCCTTGGTACTGCAATCTTTATATGCCCAAGTACAGGGGAATGCCAGGGCGTAGAAGTGGGAGTGGGTGGGTAGGGGAGTAGAGCAGGGAGAGGGTATAGGGTACTTTCAGGATAGCATTTGAAATGTAAATAAATAAAATAATAAAAAAATAAAATAAAATAGTGCCATTGAAGTCTGCTTTCACCCTGAGTGAAGGAAATGCCTGCAGAAGTAACAATGGGCACTTTGAAAGTGCAGGGGTTGTACACCAAACAGAGCCTCTTAAAATCATTGCGTTATAGAATCTGAAAGTTTCACTATATACAAGCATTCTAGTGCTTAGTGAAGGAAGATGACTGAAATTACATGAGAGTGGAAATAAACATGTTCTTAGGTTTATGAACAGGAAATTGGGTTAAGATTTGTTCTTTAATACAATATTTAAAGTCAGAGAAAATAATTAAATACATTTGTTAATTATATTTACATTTTCTTCCATTATACCCAGTAATTACATAGAGAAAATCACCAAGAAAAATAAAAGTATATAATTTTACTTCTGCACGCTTGGAATATATTATATGAGTCTACTTTACTAAGCTTAACTGTATTCAACCTTTATAGAACATAGTCTGTATGATTGTTACATCTGCCAGCTTTTCCCCATTAATTCAAATAATGGATTATACTGATGGTTTGTAAATTTACATAGAGATTATATAATAACAGAGTAGAATGAAAGAAAACTTTTGAAAATTTTCAACTTTGATCTTATATTTTGTCAACATCTAGATGATTTTTATGAGGAAATTTTTTGGAGTTTATATCACCCAGGAAGTTTACCTGGAATATAATGAAGGAATCATAGTAGCCATTTGTTTTGTGTGTATGTATGTATGTATGTATGTATGCATGCATGCATGCATGCATGTACGTATGTATGTATGCACATATTTATGTATGTATGTATGTATGTATGTATGTATGTATGTATGTATGTATGTATTTTGCTGTGAACCATGCTAATGTACAAACCATTCGCACCTGGATCTCCTCCAACCCTTTACCATAGAATTCACTGAGTCTAAGCTACATCTCCTATACTGCAGTTGTTTAATACTGGCATAATTGATGCATCAATGACTCCATTTTACTATTCTCTAGAAGATTCTATTTATTCTAAATCTTCTACAGGTAGCATAGAATAAATCTACTTAGCAATCAGGAAAATAAATGCAACCCAATATAAAACTTCCACATAGAAATTTATCCATTTTCATTTGCTGTTTTCTCTGGCATTATCTTCGTGGAACCAGATTGAATTGCATATTTCCACTTACCTTTTCTTCTTCTCTATAGAAGCTAATATTTCATTTGATATATAACATTTTCAGGAAAGAAAACAGGATTGATTTTTTTTAACTGAAGTTATTAACAATGGAACATTTCTCTTGGTGGTAAGTAGCCTACCAAATAATGAACAGTGGGGCTCATCTGTGTGCCTCTCTTCATAAGGGTTTAAACATTTAAAAGGAAGCTATTGAGCCCTGGATGCTATCTCTCAAATCTCTAGTAAACAATTCTAGATTGTTATCCTTCCTATTTTGCCAGCTTTTTTTTTTTTTTTTTTTTTTTTTTTTTTTTTTTTTTTTTTTTTTTTTTTTTTTTTTTTTTTTTTTTTTTTTTTTTTTTTTTTTTTTTTTTTTTTTTTTTTTTTTTTTTTTTTTTTTTTTTTTTTTTTTTTTTTTTTTTTGGTATTGGCTATTGAAATATATGTGTATATATACAAAGGAAAGAAGCAGTTAGATTCAATACTTGATTTCTCAACAATATTCAGCCTCAGAGAGACTGCTGGGTAGTTACATTTAATTACAAAGCAAATACAAATCATTTGATGTGATCCAGGAATGATGCCTGTTTTCTGAACATCTTCAGTTTTGTTTAACTGATATAAGCTTCTACTTTTCAATGACTGAAAGACAGGAGGAATGAGGTGGATGTTTTTGTTGTTATGTTTACCCAGTGGTGAAATAAAATTTTAACCAGAACAGCTACACATAAAAGAGATTATTCTTTTTCCCCATGGCTCTTACAATAGAAAAGAAATGAGCTCAATTCCATTGAAGCAAATGGGGAATACTTTGGAGTACTGGGGCGTGTTGTCTGGGGACTGTGTAAGGATGGGAATTATAAGTAGGTGAGTGTGGCTTGGTGTAGAGGGGTGCTGGGGTATGTGCTTGCTTGTCAGTCCTTTCCCAAAGGAGGCTTTTCATCTTTTAAAGAAGTTCTGAGGCAGGCATCCTACCTTTCCTGTATTCATTCAAAAGGATTGGTTCTAGGTGCTTGAGTGTGATATGCCTGGACTCCTCAAAGGAACACAGAAATACCAGGCAGTTGGAAGATCTTTACATAAGTATTTTGTGAAAAATGTGACCTTGGCTCATGTTGATGACCCCATTAATGCTTCCAAAAATTTCAGTGAAGCTGAGGGGTATTAAGGCTTGTTGGTCACCAGGATGTGAACTATCATTTCTAAACAACTCTGAAGAAATTATTGCTTCTTAGTCAGGTGTGGTAGTGGGTGCCTTTGATCTCTGCACTTGGTGTGGGATGGGGTGGCTGGTAAATCTCTGAGTTTGAGAACAGGCTGCTCTTCTGAGTGATAACCAGGATAACCAGGGCTCTATACAAGGAAACTCTGTCAAAAAAGAAAAAAAGAAGAAAGAAAGTAAGAGAGAAAGAAATAGAGAGGAAGAAAGAGAGAAATGAAGAAAAGAAAAGGGAAAAATAAATTACTATTACTGTATGTATACATGTCACTACTACTGTATGTATACATGTAAAGTTAAATTTATAAAAGCAAAAAACCAATGCCATCAAACTTGAACTTCATTCATACCACAGAATTGTAAAGCTCTATTTATGAAAATTGAAGCATATATTCTGAGAAGGATTAAATGGCATCTTGCCCAAACTTCTGAAAACAAATCAGAATATTAGTCCAGGAAATGTTTTTCCTCATGTGTTTATTAATTTTCCAATAACTTTACAGAATCCAATCACCACACTGTGTATGTTGTCCTTAAATACAAGTCTCAGAGTCCCTTGTCCTGGAATGATGTCTCTGGTTTCTTGTTTTCACTTAAAATATATTAGTTAAATTTGCAATTTTAGAGTAATGTTCTTAGCTATTTGATTACTATAATATTTACAAGAGTCTATTTCCAAAGCAGTAGGCAAAAGCATGTTTACATTTTTTGTTTAATGAACAGATCCTGATTCTGAATACCGATTCTGTTTTCTTATTGCTATATGTGCACACATGTTATGCTAGTTAACCTTTACATATGGAGGCCTGAAGTTGACATCATGTACTTTCTTTACTCCTCATCTTATTATTTGAGGCAGCATCTCTCATTGTTTCCTGAACTCACTGATTCAGCTACTGCCACACCCACCTTCTCACATAGGTACAGAGGATGTCAACTCGGGTTCTTAGAATTGTAGAACCTTAATCATCAGGGAAATGCAGATCAAAACAACCCTGAGATTCCACCTCACACCAGTAAGAATTGCTAAGATCAAAAATTCAGGTGACAACAGATGCTGGCGTGGATGTGGAGAAAGGGGAACACTCCTCCATTGTTGGTGGGAATGCAAGCTAGTTCAACCACTCTGGAAATCAGTCTGGCGGTTCCTCAGACAATTGGACATAGTACTACCAGAAGATCCTGCAATACCTCTACTGGGCATATATCCAGAAGATATTCCATCTGGTAACAAGGACACATGCTCCACTATGTTCATAGCAGCCTTATTCATAATAACCAGAAACTGGAAAGAACCCAGATGTCCCTCAACAGAGGAATGGATACAAAAAATTTGGTATATTTACACAATGGA
>CACVCL010031517.1:0-29637 GCA_902729485.2 Mus minutoides | reverse complement strand
TGGTTGAATTAGGGAAAAGCTGAAAGAAGCTGAGGAGGAGGGCAACCCTATAAGAAGCCCAGCAGTCTCAACTATTCTGTACCCCCAAGATCTCTCAGACATTGAGTCACCAACTAGGCAGCATACAGCAGCTGATCGGAGGCCCCAACACATATACAGCAGAGGATTCCTGGATCTGGACTCAATTAGCAAAGATGCATCTAAGCCTCAAGAGACTGGAGGGCCTAGGTCATGGAGAAGTGTGGTGGGGTTGGAGATAGGGGTGGGGCATCCCCATGGAGATGAGGGGCTGGGTAAGTATGGGATGTGGAACAGTAGTTCGATAAAGTCTGGACTGTTAAAAAAAAAAAGATTAAGCCAGGTGTGGTGGAGCATGCCTTTAATTCCAGCACTCGGGAGGCAGAGGCAGGTGGATTTCTGAGTTCAAGACCAGCCTGGTCTATAAAGTGAGTTCCAGGACAGCCAGGGCTGTACAGAGAAACCCTGTCTCGAAAAACCAAAAAAAAAAAAAAGATTAAATTAAAAGAAAAAAAAGAAAAACACTAAATTTAAACATGTATACTTACCTTCCTTATTTTCTCCTTCTTTCCTTTCCTTTTGTAATTATTTTTATTATCTTTAAAGTATTAAAATCATTATTTTTAAGTTTTCAGAATTTTCATTTATAGTTTAATTTCTGTTTATTATTTTGTTTCAGAGTTTTTGTTTCTTTTTTAATATTTAAGATTATTACTTGATCATGTTTCTTTCTTCCCCTTTCTTTCCTTCAAACCCTCTCATGTACCCATCTCCATTCTGCTTCAAATTCATGTCTTTTTCACTAATTGTTACTGCACACATATATTAGTATGTGTATACATAATATTGTTAGTATATAAATTTATATTGCTAAATAGAACCCATTCAGTTTATATTTTACTCCCTAAAAGCATAACTATAGGTTCAGCTTAAAAAAAAATCTTTAACGCATATATAAGCAAGAGACATTTAAGATTTAAAAACAGAAAAGCATTCCTACACAAAACTTTTAAACTAATGCCCAACATTGCTCAGATGGGATGGTTAAGAACCTGAGACTAGATAGGATGTGGATATAAGAAAAAACTAAATACTACTGTTCTGTTAAAAGAATGTTGCAATAAAATAATTCCTCATGACATTCTACTATACTCATAGATCAGCTCTCGTCTGGGAGATTCTCTTCTGCAGCAGATGGGATCAAATAGTCCCACAACTAGACAAAGTGTAAAGAAGGTGAGACCTTGGGACACGAAATGGGATGTCTCCATCAAACCATTCCCCTTCAGTGCTCAGGGAACTCTGCAGAAGAGGAGGTGAAGAAGTTATAAGAGCCAATAATGTTGAAAGACACCAGGAAAAAAGGGCCTTCAGACACAACAGGACTGACATATATAGGAGCACATAGACTGTGTCAACATGCACTGGGCCTACACAGGTTTAAACCAGAGAGGTTGCAGCACTGAGATTAGCAATAGACACAAATCTCATCTCTACCCAGATGCTATCTCCAATTGATAAACTATTGAAGAGCAAAAAACTTAGTTTTCTCCAATAGAGTCTTACAGGATGTGTGAGTCAGAATTTCTATTCCTGCACAAAACATCATGACCAAGAAGCAAGTTGGGGAGAAAAGGGTTTGTTCTGCTTACACCTCCACACTGCTGTTCATCACCAAAGGAAGTCGGGACAGGAACTCAAGCAGGTCAGGAACTTGGAGACAGGAGCTGATGATTCAGAAACCATGGAGGGGTGCTGCTTACTAGATTGCTTCTCCAGGCTTGCTCAGTTTTCTTTATTATAGAACCCAAGATTACCAGCCCAGCGATGTCACCACCCACAATGAGCCATCACACCCTTGATCACTAATTGAGAAAATTCCTTACAGTTAGATTTCATGAAGAAATTTTTTTTCAAGGACGGCTTCTTTGTGATAATTCCAGCTTGTGTCAAGTTGATACACAAAACCAACAAGTACAAAGGGTAAATAAACCACACATAATAGAAGGCTCCATGCTCAATAGTTAATTGCCAACACAAAACAGACTCAACTGTATTTTTGGAGGTTTATTTGTCTCATAATTCTATATTATTATTATTATTATTATTATTATCATTATTTGTTTCTTGTCTTTGTCCCTCTCTTTTCTTTCCCCTCTATTTCTTTTTTGCTATTTAATTCCCCTATGTCTCCCCAGATGCCTACGTTTATTTTATATTATTTTTCACATTTATTAATTAAAATTAATTATATATTGAAGAAAGGTAAACTCTTTAAGAAGAGGTACCGGGGGGGGGGGGTAAGAATTTAACATGAAATGCAGCCCAGTCACACCACTAGAAAATTTGACTGCCTAAAAAGATGGACAGTTCAGATTCTGTATCCTCCATTACTAGAAATCCTCACTAGAGTGATCACCCTCATAGATTCCAGGTAGGTTCCACTGAACTAGGCTTCCACATCAACACACACACACACACACACACACACACACACACACACACACACACAACTCGATAATTCTAACTATATTTACCCCACACTTTTTCCCTCTGTTTCTTCCCCAGACAACCTGATTCCTCCTGTTCCTTTCCCCATCCACCCCATTTCACCTGCAAAAATCTATCCTATTTCCCCTCCCCAGGGAGATCCATGCATCCCCACAGTGGGTCTGTGGATTATAGCTTGAGTACCATTTACTTAACAGTTAATATCCACTTGTGATGGCTACTTATGGTTGTCAGCTTAACTACATCTAAAATGAATTACAATCCAGAAATGGAGGGCACACCTGTGATCCAGATCTTGAGGCTGGAAGACAAAGGCTTCTGACCCAGATTTTTGTTTTCATTCTTTAATTGGTTATTTTATTTACTTACATTTCAAATGTTAACCCCCTTCCCAGCTTCCCCTCCACAGACCCCCTCTCCGCTTCCCCTCCTCCTTGTATCTATGAGGGTGTTTCCCCAACCCCCACCCACTCCTGCCTCAGCACCCTAGCATTCCCCTGCTTTGGGTATTGGGGCCAGCACAGTACCAAGGGGCTCCCCTACCAGTGATTCCAGATAAGGCAATCCTCTCCTACATATTCAGCTGGAGTCATGTGTACCCCCATATACACTCTATTGTTCGTGGTTTAGTCCTGGGAGCTTTGGGGGATCTTGTTGGTTGATATTGTTGTTCTGAGATACCAAATCTTTTAAGTTCAGACTCCATTTTAGAGAACCTGACCTAAGTTTGAATTCAGGTAGATTAACAGACTGGTACCTATCATTAGTTTCCAAGTTGTCCCCCAACAAAACTTGAGCCTAGCTCTAGTCTCTACGCTAATCCCCAACAAGACCAGAGTTTCCAGATTACACCCTCAACAAAACCAATGATTCCAGGTTATTCTCCCAACAAACCTGCATCCCAGGTTATAAGCCCACTACTTGCCTAAGCACCACCAATGCAGAGGGGAGGAGAACTTAAGTTTATGCTATGACTCCCAGCACCTGCCAATTATGTTAAAGGCCACAGGAGCTTTCCAATTAGATGCTTTCACATGTACTCTCTCTTCTTGCTGCTTACTATAAAGCTTTGCTTCAATAGACATTCAGGGCTTCCCCACCACCAAAACCATCCTGCATGACAGTGGTGCATTTGGGGGGCCTGAGCTAGAATAAAGACGCTGCTGTGAGTTACATCAGATCAGTTCCTGTCTGTTTGGGGGGACCACTAACATATCCCTTTTACAACAGATCTTTCTATGTGGTTGCAAACCATTTCAGCTCCTTTAGTCCTGCCCTAATTCCTCCATTGGGGTCCCCTTATTCAGTTTTGGCTGCTAGATCCGCATCTCTTGTCATGGGATGACAAATGCTTTTGATCCAAATCTTGAGGCATGGTTGCCATGAATAGTTTAGGCCTACGGAAGGTAGTGCATACCTTAATCCCAGGAGACAGAGGCAAGTAGGTCTCTGAATTCAAGGCCAGCCAGGTCAAAGCAAGTTCCAAATCCAGGAGTGGAGGAGCACACCTTTAATCTGAGCTACACTTTCTGCTGCAGGCCAATATAAAGACATTGGAAGAAGGAAAACTCACTCTTCTTCGCCTGCTTGAACTTATTTGCCAGCACATCTTATTTCTTCAGAATTCTAGCTTGTACAGAAGACCAACAGAAACAACTAGCCTCATGGGGGATTGAGCAACTATGACTTCCCATTCATAGCTGCCCATTGTTGGGTTAGTTGGACTGTAGACTATAAGTCATTACAATAAATTCCCTAAATATACTGAGGCATTCCATAAGTTCTGTGACTCTAGAGATCCACAATTAATACATATACACATATGGACACACAATTTTGATAAAGAGGCTAGAAATATACACTGGAGAAAAAACAGCATCTTCAACATTGATACTGGCCAAATTGGAAGCCTGCTAGTAGAAAGATGCAAATAGATCTATGCTCATCACCCTGCACAAAACTCAAGTCTAAGTAGTTCAAAGTTCTCAAAATAAAACCAGTTACATTGAACCTGATAGAATAGAAAGTAGGGGAATGAATAACTTTAAACTCATTGGCACAGAGGTGTGAATGGGTGAGGAGCTGTATGGGTAGGACTTGGAGGAATTGAAGTAGAGGGGCCGTAATTGGGCTTTAAAATGAATAAATTAATGGAGATTAAATAAATGGATAATGTCCAAAATATATTTTAAAAGCTCAAGAAATTAGATATTAAGAAAAGAAATAGCCCGATAAAAATTTGGATAAAGATTCAAAGAGAATTTTCAATGGAGCAAACTCAAATGACTGAGAAACACTTAAAGAAATGTTCTTCATCCTTACCCAATAGAGAAAGGCAAATCAAAACTACTGTGAGATTTCATTTTACATATGCAGAATGGCTAAGATTAATAAAACAAGTGACAGGTCATCCTGGCAAGGATATGGAGTAAGATGAACACTCATATATTGCTTGTTTTAGTTATGCAAATATATATAGTCACTAAGAAAATCAGTATGGTGGTTTTTCAGGAAGCTGAGAATCAGTATACCTCAAGGCCCAGCTATACCACACTTGGGCATATGCCTCAAAGATACTTCATTCTATCACAATGACAGTTGTTCACTGTTGCTCTATTCATAATAGCCATAAACTGGAAACATCCTGGATTTCCCTCAAAAGAACAATGGGTAAAGAAAATATGTTACATTTACATAATCAAGATTACTCAGCTGTTTAAAAACTACATGAAACTGGCATAAAATAGATTTATCTAGAAAAACAATCATCCTGAGTAAGGTATCCTAGATCCAGGAAGTCAAATATAGTATATATTGGCTTATATGCAGATATTAGCTCTTAAGTCAATAACCAAACTATAATCCATAGAACCACAGAAGTTATGGAATGGGAGTGTCAAGTGAGAAGAGAGAGGGGTGAGGGAGGAATGGGAAGAAATCAGGTGAGAGCCAAATTTAAGGGAAATTTGAGGGTGACATAGAAACTTCATACAAAAGAAACCTAAAATATATACTTATATTAAGGCAATCTAAATGAATTTGCCAAATAATGAGGGAGACAGATTTCCAACTGGCCAACTCTTGTCATCAAAGAAAGAGTCCAGTACTGGGTTTGAGTTATATCTAACTGAACTGTTGGACAAAGTGGCCCCACAGGAATCTATAAAAATAGGCTGTTTGCAAGACTATAGGTTGTTTTGCCAAAACTGACAGCAAAGCCCATTACTGAAAACAACACCTACACAATTTGTTGAACATGGGAATGTTAAGCTGATGCCTACTTAGAAGCTTCAGGCCTCTCTTCCGGGGTCTTTGGTACAGGAAGAGGTACTCTGCATGC
Source organism: Mus minutoides (assembly GCA_902729485.2). Classification (NCBI taxonomy): domain Eukaryota; kingdom Metazoa; phylum Chordata; class Mammalia; order Rodentia; family Muridae; genus Mus; species Mus minutoides. The sequence goes on along the minus strand of CACVCL010031517.1, from coordinate 23,768 downwards.
TAGCAAAAGAGAAACCTAACCAGCAAAGCATCCCAAACCTCTTTATCTACGTGTGTACTACCTGCAAGGTATGCTAAGGTAATGGTGGCACAAAGCTCATGGGTGTAACCAACCAATTACTGATCTCAATTAATGCCCACTCCATGAGGTAGAACCAATACTCAACACTGCTTGGGCTACCAATAATCTGAAACTAGATAGTGCAAGCATCTAGGAAAAAACCAAGATAACACTGGTATAAATAAATAAATAAATAAATAAATAATAAAAAAATTTTAGTGATAAGATTACTTATAATGATATTCCAGTTAGTGCCTTCCTCGACCATCATTAGAGAAGATCCCTTTGCTGCAAGTTTTCTGAATTTATATTATGGCTTTCAGTTTAGTGTTTATATGGAATTCACAAGTATGCAAACTGGTGGGTTTCTGACTCTAGTGCATTCCGTTAGGCTCTTTTTCTTCTGTTGGTTGATTTTGTATTACTTTGATGTGTGATAGGATTTTTTTAATGGGATATTTTTATTTCATTTACATTTCAGCCATAGCCCATCCTCCTGATACTCCTCCCACAGTTCCTCATTCCATTCCTCCTCCCCCTTAACTCCAAGAGGGTGCTCCCTATGGCCTCAGGTCTCTAGAGAATTAAGCACATCTTCTCCCACTGAAGTCTGACCAGGTAGTCTTCTGCTAAGCATGTACTGGAGGTAGCCAGTGTATGCTGCCTGGTTGGTGGATCAGTCTCTGGGAGTTCCCTGGGGTCCTGGTTAGTTCAGACTCCTGTCTTCCTGTGGGGTCGACTTCCCCTTCAGATTCTTCAATCCTTCTCCTAATTCAACCATAGGGTCCTCCAACTTCAATTTAATGGTTGGTTGGAAGTATCTGCTACTGTCTCCATTAACTTCTGGAAGGACCTCTAAGAGAATTGCCAAGCTAGGCTTCTGTCTGTAAGCAAATCTTAAAATCAGTAATAGTGTCAGGCCTTGGTGTCTCCCCCATGAGATGAATGTCAAGTTGGGCTGATCATTGATTGGACTGCCTTTCCTTCAGTTTCCTCCTGTTTTTTTCTCCCTGAAGTTCTTCTAGACAGGAACAATACTGGGTCAAATTTTAGTTAATAGCCCCATCCCTCCTCTGGAGGCCTATCTATTGAAGTAGACTCTTTGAGTTCCCTCTCCTCACTGTTGGACATTATGGCTACTTTTCCCCCAGAAAAAGATTCTCTTACTGTTAAGAATTTTTTTTTTACTGTCCTGGATTTTTTGTTTTTCCATATGAAGGTAAGAATTTCTCCCTCCATGTCTGTGAAGAATTATGATGGAATTTTGATGGGGATTGCATTGACTTTGTAGATTAATTTTGGTAAGATGGCCATTTTTCACTATGGTAATATTGCCTACCCATGGGCATGGGAGATATTTCCATCTTCTGAGGTCTTTGATTTCTTTTTAATGGGATTTGAAGTTTTTGTCATACAGATCTTTCACTTGTTTGGCTAGAGTTACCCTCAAGATATTTTATATTATCTCTGACTATTGTGAATGCCATTGTTTCCCTAATTTCTTTCTCACCCATTTACCATTTATATAAAGGAAGGCTAAGGATTTGTTTGAGTTAATTTTATATCCAGCCACTTTGCTGAAATTGTTCATAAGCTATAGGAGTTATCTATAGGTGTAATTTTGTGGGTCTCTTATGTATAGTATCATATTATCTGCAAATAGTGATACTTTTACTTCTTCCTTTCCAATTAATATCCCTTTTGTCTCCTTTTGTTGTCTAATTGCCCTAGCTAAAACTTCAAGTACTATGATTTTAGTTGGATTGCTTCTAGTTTCTCTCCATTTAATTTGATGTTGGATGTTGGTTTGCTATATATTGTTTTTATTATGTTTAGGTATGTGCCATGAATTCCTGATCTCTTCAGAACTTTTAACATGAAGGGGTGTTGTATTCTGTCAAAGGCTTTGGCAGCATCTAATAAGATGATCATGTGACTTGATTTTGTTTATATAGTGGATTATGTTGATTTATTTCCATATTTTGAACCATCCCTGCATCCCTGGGATGAAGCCTACTTTATCATAGTGAATGATGATTTTGATGGGTTCTTGGAGTCTGTTTGCAAGAATTTTATTGAGGTTTTTTGCATCGATATTCATAACTGAAATTGGCCTGAAGTTCTCTGACTTTGCTGGGTCTTTGTGTGGTTTGGGTTTCAGAGTAACTGTACCTTCACAGAACAAATTAAGAAGTGTTCCTTCTGTTTCTATTTTGTGCAATAGTTTGAGGAGTATTGGTATTAGTTCTTCTTTGAAGGTCTGATAGAATTGGTGTACGCCTTTAATCCCAGCACTTGGGAGGCAGAGGCAGAGGCAGGCGGATTTCTGAGTTTCAGGCCAGCCTGGTCTACAAAGTGAGTTCCAGGACAGCCAGGGCTATACAGAGAAACCCTGTCTTGAAAAACAAAACAAAACAAAACAAAACAAATAAACAAACAAAAAGAATTCACTAAAACCATCTGGTCCTGTACTTGGTGGGGAAGTTTTTAATGAATATTTCTATTTCATTAGGGGTTATTGAATTGTTTAGATACTTTACCTGATCTTGATATAACTTTCGTACATAGTATCTGTCTAGAAAATCATCCATTTCATCCAGACTTTCCAGTTTTTTGATGATAGGCTTTGTAGTAGGCTCTGATAATTTTTTTAATTTCTTCAGTTCCTGTTGTTATGTCTTCCTGATTTTGTTAGTTTGTCTCTATGCCCTTTAATTAGTTTGGCTAAGGGTTTATCTATCTTGTTGGTTTTCTCGAGGAACCAGCTCTTAATTTTGTTGATTCTTTGTATTGTAATCTTTGTTTCTAATTAATTGATTTCTTTGTTTCATTTTATTGTATTTTATTTCACTATATATTTCAAATGAATGAATTAATTAATGAATGCAAACTTAGACACTTGGATAAAAGAGAAAAGCAGATCATTTATACCTGCTGGGAGAGGAAAAATACCTGTTTTCTCTAATGGAATGACACTAGGTATATCAATCCCTCCAAAACAGATCTCATGTTTGTAAGTAGACTTTTTCTGAGCTTTTATTTGGCTAGTTTGGTGGATTGGTGGGGTTTTTTTTCCTTTCTTTTTAGGCATTATGGATTTTTTTTCTGTTTTTTTGTTTTATTGAGTTTTTTTATATTTGTTTTGGTAAAAATCTTAAAATTGGGTGGATAGGGAGGAGGAGAGAATCTAGAAGATCTGTGGAAGGGGAAGAATATAATGTGTGTGTGGTGTGTGTGTGTGTGTCTGTGTGTGTGTGTGTGTGTTTTAAGTAGTAAAAGATAAATGAAACACATCATTAAGTCAATTTTCTTTAAATAGACACTTTTGAGAAATGCATAGGGCATTAATATACATTTGTAAGCAGGGGGATTTTATACCAGTAGAGGAGATATATTCAAAAAGAGAAAAGAAAAAAGAAAAAAGAAGCAAAAGAAGGAGAAATACCTTCATCAGGAGATATCTAATGAAGTAAAGGTATTAGATGAAGGAAACAAACCATTTAACCAATAAAAACTTTATCTACTGAAAACTGAATTGACTATATGCTCTCTCCTTGTACTCTACCATTCAGCTTTATATTTCATATTGTGATTAGTTTGATCTTACACCTGTAACCTCATGTAGAGTGGCTAACTCCAATTTTTAGGAAAAATGGTCTTTAATATTTGTAGTATTGCAATACTTTATGTGTAGATAATAATATTCTCAGTAATTTTATACTGGTATTGTACCAGGTTCCAATTTGGAGGAAATAAATGGATAGTCACAGTACCAAAGTATAGTTAATTATGAAACTGTATTAATATTTTTGTTTACATAGTAGGACATATTTTGTAAGTAGATATAAACACTTATCCATGAAAATGAGTTCTAGCATTACTGTTTAAATAAGCAGGAATGTCTCAAGTAGGAATATTTCTTTTAAATAAAATTTAGGCTACTGCTGATGCAGTGATTATTCAAAAGGTGAATGTATTCCCTAATGGGAAAAAATGTGCATACAACATTTGTGAAACATATAATCACAGGTTTTAAATGTCTTATTTATCAAAATTACAAAACAAAATTCATTCTTTTCTAAGTCAGTTCTTTTTGCAACTATTACTAAGGTCAAATCACTCTCTTGTAAACAGAAAATTAGATATCAGTTTTATCTTAGTGTACTGAATTGACCTTAAAATACATAATAGCCTTTCATTAGAAATAATGTTGTTATACCTACACTCTCATTCTCCACAACAATTTAGAAAAATACCTTAATCTTTTACCTTTGTCTTTATCTTTTTTTCTTTTTTTCTTAGATGTTTTCTTTTTTTTAATGTTTTCTTTTTTATTAGATATTTTCTTAATTTACATTTCAAATGCTATCCCAAAAGTTCCCTAAACCTTCCCCTCACCCTGCTCCCCTACCCACCCAATCCCACATCTTGGCCCTGGAATTTCTGTGTATTGGGGTATATAAAGTTTGCAAGACCAAGGGACCTCCCTTACCAATGATGGCCAACTAGGCCAGCTACTGCTTCATATGCAGCTAGAGACACAAGCTCTGGGGTTCTGGTTAGTTCATATTGTTGTTCCTCTTATAGGGTTGCAAATCCCTTCAGCTCCTTAGGTACTTTCTCTAGCTTCTCCATTGGGGGCCCCGGTGTTCCAATAGATAGATGACTGTGAGCATCCACTTCTGTATTTGTCAGACCCTGGCATAGCCTCACATGAGACAGCTATATCAGGGTCCCTTCAGCAAACACTGGCATATGCAATAGTGTCTGGGTTAGGTGACTGATTTTGCAATGGATCCCTGGGTAGGGTAGTCTCTGGATAGTTCATACTTAGCTCCAAACTTTCTCTCTGTAACTCCTTTCATGGGTATTTTTTCCCTATTATAAGGAGGAATGAAGTATCCACACACTGGTCTTCCTTCTTCTTGATTTTATTCTGTTTGCAAATTGTATCTTGGGTATTCTAAGTTTCTGAGCTAATATCTACTTCTCAGTGAGGGCATATCTAGTGACATCTTTTGTGATTGGGTTACCTCACTAAGGATGATATCCTCCAGATACATCCATTTGCCCAAGAATTTCAAAAATTCATTGTTTTTTAATAGCAGAGTAGTGCCCCATTGTGTAAATGTACCATATTTTCTGTATCCATTCCTCTGTTGAGGGACATCTGGGTTCTTTCCAGCTTCTGGCTATTATAAATAACATTGCTATGAACATAATGGAGCATTTGTCTTTCTGAGTATATGCCCAGGAGAGGTATTGCTGGATCCTCTAGTAGAACTATGTCTAATTTTCTGAGGAATCACCAGAGTGATTGTACAAGCTTGCAATCCCACCAGCAATGGAAGAGTGTTCCTCTTTCTCTACATCCTTGCCAGCATCTGCTGTGACCTGAATTTTGATTTTAGCCATTCTGACTGGTGTGAAGTGGAATCTCAGGGTTGTTTTGATTCGCATTTCCTGATGATTAAGGATGTTGAACATTTTTTCAAGTGCTTCTCAGCCATTTGGTATTCCTCATTTGAGAATTCTTTGTTTAGCTCTGTGCCCCATTTTTTAATGTGGTTATTTGAATTTCTGGAGTCCAGCTTCCTGAGCTCTTTGTATATATTGGATAATAGTCCCCTATCAGATTTAGGATTGGGAAAAATCCTTTCCCAATCTGTTGGTGGACTTTTTGTCTTATTGACAAAAGCTCCCTTGTCAAAGATCAAGTGACCATAGGTGAGTAGATTCATTTCAGGATCTTCAATTCTATTCCATTGATCTACCTGTCTGTTGCTGTACCAGTACCATGCAGTTTTTTTTTTTTTTTTTTATCACAATTGCTCTGTAGTACAACTTGAGATCAGGCATGGTGATTCCACCAGAGTTTCTTTTATTGTTGAGAATAGTTTTTGCTATCCTAAGTTTTTTATTATTCCAGATGAATTTGCAAATTTCCCTTTCTAACTCAGTGAAGAATTAAGTTGGTATTTTGAGGGGGATTGCATTGAATCTGTAGATTGCTTTTGGCAGGATAGCCATTTTGACTATATTAATCCGGCCAATCCATGAGCATGGGAGATCTTTCCATCTTCTGAGATCTTCTTCAATTTCTTTCTTCAGAGACTTGAAGTTCTTATCATACAGATCTTTCACTTCCTTAGATATTTTATATTGGTTGTGACTATTGTAATGGGTGTTGTTTCCCTAATTTCTTTGTCAGCCCGTTTATCCTTTGTGTAGAGAAAGGCCATTGATTTGTTTGAGTTAATTTTATATCCAGCTACTGCACTGAAGCTGTTTATCAGGTTTAGAAGTTCTCTGGTGGAATTTTTAGGGTCGCTTATATATACTATCATATCATCTGCAAATAGTGATATTTTGATTTCTTCCTTTCTAATTTGAATCCCCTTGATCTACTTTTGTTGTCTAATTGCTCTGGCTAGGACTTCAAGTACTATATTGAATAGGTAGGAAGAAAGTGGGCAGCCTTTTCTAGTCCCTGATTTTAGTGGGATGGCTTCAAGCTTCTCTCCATTTACTTTGATGTTGGCCACTGGTTTGGTGTATATTGCTTTTATTATGTTTAGGTATAAGCCTTGGATTCCTGATCTTTCCAAGACTTTTATCATGAATGGGTGTTGGATTTTGTCAAGTGCTTTCTCAGCATCTAAGGAGATGATCAAGTGGTTTTTGTCTTTGAGTTTGTTTATATAGTGGATTACGTTGATGGATTTCTGTATATTAAACCATCCCTGCATCCCTGGGATGAAGCCTAGTTGGTCATGATGGATGATCGTTTTGATGTGTTCTTGGATTCTGTTTGCAAGGATTTTATTGAGTATTTTTGCTTCAATATTCATGAGAGAAATTGGTCTGAAGTTCTCTTTCTTTGTCGGATCTTTGTGTGGTTTAGGTATCAGAGTAACTGTGGCTTCATAGAATGAATTGGGTAGAGTACCTTCTGTTTCTATTTTGTGGAATAGTTTGAGAAGAGTTGGAATTAGGTCTTCTTTGAAGGTCTGATAGAACTCTGCACTAAACCCATCTGGTCCTGGGCTGTTTTTTAGTTGGGAGATTATTGATGACTGCTTCTATTTCTTTAAAGGAAATGGGACTGTTTAGATCGATAATTTGATCATGAGTTAACTTTGGTACCTGGTATCTGTCTAGGAAGTTGTCCATTTCATCCAGCTTTTCCAGTTTTGCTGAGGATAGCCATTTGTAGTAGGATCTGATGATGTTTTGGATTTCCTCAGGATCTGTTGTTCTGTCTCTTTTTCATTTCTGATTTTGTTAAATAGAATACTGTCCCTGTGCCTTCTAGTGAGTCTGGCTAAGGGTTTATCTATCTTCTTGATTTTCTCAAAGAACCAGCTCCTGGTTTGGTTGATTCTTAGAATAGTTCTTTTGTTTCCACTTTGTTGATTTCAGCCCTTAGTTTGATTATTTCCTGCCATCTACTCCTCTTGGGTGAATTTGCTTCCTTTAGTTCTAAAGTTTCTAGGAGTGCTGTCAGGCTGTTTGTGAATGCTCTCTCTAGTTTCTTTTTGGAGGCACTCAGGGCTATCAGTTTTCCTCTTTAGGAATGCCTTCATTATGTCCCATAAGTTTGGGTATGTTGTGGCATCATTTTCATTAAATGCTAAAAAGTCTTTAATTTCTTTCTTTATTTCTTCCTTGACCAAGGTATCATTGAGTAGAATATTATTTAGTTTCCACGTGAATGCTGGCTTTCTATTATTAATGCTGTTATAGAAGATCAGCCTTAGTGTGTTGTGTTCTGATAGGATGCATGGGATAATTTCAATATTTTGTATCTGTGAAGGCCTATTTTGTGACAGATTATATGGTCAATTTTGGAGGAGGTACCATGAGGTGCTGAGAAGAAGGTATATCCTTTTGTTTTAGGATAAAATGTTCTGTAGATATCTATTAAATCCATTTGTTTCATAATTTCTGTTAGTGTCCATGTGTCTCTATTTAGTTTCTGTTTCCAGGATCTGTCCAATGGTGAGAGAGGAGTGTTGAAGTCTCCCACTATAATTGTGTAAGGTGCAATATGCTCTTTGAGCTTTACTAAAGTTTCTTTAATGAATGTGGCTGCTCTTGCATTTGGAGCATAGATATTCAGAATTGAGAGTTCATCTTGGTAGATTTTGATTAGTATAAAGTGCCCCTCCTTGTCTTTTTTGATAACTTTGGGTTGAAAGTCAATTTTATTTGATATTAGAATGGCTACTCCAGCTTGTTTCTTAGGACTGTTTGCTTGGAAAATTGTTTTCCAGCCTTTCACTCTGAGGTAGTATCTGTCTTTTTTCCTGAGGTGGGTTTCCTGTAAGCAGCAAAATGTTGGGTCCTGTTTGTGTAGCCAGTTTATTAGTCTATGTCTTTTTATTGGGGAATCGATTCCATTGATGTTAAGAGACATTAAAGAAAAGTAATTGTTGCTTCTTGTTATTTTTGTTGTTAAAGTTTGGATTCTGTTCTTGCTGCTGTCATCTTTGGATTTGTTGTAGGATTACTTTCTAGCTTTTTCAAGGGTATAATTTTTGTCCTTGTGTTGGTGTTTTCCAGTTATTATCCTTTGAAGGGCTGGATTCGTGGAAATGTATAGTGTGAACTTGGTTTTGTCATGGAATACTTTGTTTTCTCCATCTATGGTAATTGAGATTTTTGCTGGATATAGCAGCCTGGGCTGGCATTTGTTTTCTCTTAGGGTCTGTATAACATCTGACCAGGATCTTCTGGCTTTCATAGTCTCTGGTGAGAAGTCTGGTGTAATTCTAATAGGCCTGCCTTTATATGTTACTTGACCTTTTTCCCTTACTGCTTTTAGTATTCTGTCTTTATTTAGTGCATTTGTTTTTCTGATTATTATGTGTCGGGAGGAGTTTCTTTTTCTGGTCCAGTCTATTTGGAGTTCTGTAGGCTTCTTGAATGTTCATGGGCATCTCTCTCTTTAGGTTTGGGAAGTTTTCTTCTATAATTTTGTTGAAGATATTTTCTGGCCCTTTAAGTTGAGAATCTTCATTCTACTCTATGCCTATTATCTGTAGGTTTGGTCTTTTCATTGCGTCCTGGATTTCCTGGATGTTTTGAATTATAATCTTTTTGTATTTTGCATTTTCTATGATTGTTGTGCCCATGTTCTCTATGGAATCTTCTGCACCTGAGATTCTCTCTTTGATCTCTTGAATTCTGTTGCTGATACCCGCATCTATGTTTCCTGATTTCTTTCCTAGGGTTTCTAGCTCCAGAATTGTCTCACTTTGGGTTTTCTTTATTTTTCTATGTCCCTTTTTAGGTCTTGGATAGTTTTCTTCAATTCCATCACTTGTTTGATTGTGTTTTCCTGTAATTCTTTAAGGGATTTTTGTGTTTCCTCTTTAAGGACTTCTACCTCTTTAGCAGTGTTTTCCTGTGATTCTTTAAGGACTTCTACCTCTTTAGTGCTGTTCTGCATTTCTTTAAGTGAGTTATTAAAGTCCTTCTTAAGGTCCTCTATGAGCATCATGAAATATGATTTTGAATCCAAATGTTGCTTTTTGGGTGTGTTGGGGTATCCAGGACTGGCTGAGGTGGGAGTGCTGGGTTCTGATGATGGTGAGCAAACTTGGTTTCTGTTGGTAAGATTCTTATGTTTCCCTTTTGCCATTTGGTAATCCCTGGAGTTAGTTGTTATAGTTGTCTCTGGCTGGATCCTCTTTCTCCTGTGATTCTGTTAGCCTCTGTCAGCTGTCCTGGGAGTCCTGCTCTCTTCTGAGTCTCAGTGGTCAGAGTATTCACTTCAGGTAAGCTCTCCTCTTACAGGGAAAGTGCACAGAGGTCTGGTGTTCAGACCTGACTCCTGCTCTGGACGTCACATCCCACCCGGGCGGCCACCTCTCCTCTGGTAGGGAAGATGCCCGGATTTCAGCTGCCAGAAACGGGGGTCTGTCCCAGAAGCAGTGCGCTTCTGCCTGTTCCATAAGCTGTAGTCTGCTGCTCAGCCTCTGCAGTCCAAGAGTTGTTTTGCACAGACTGGTCCCAGAGTGTCCTGGGAGACAAGATGGCTCCCCTGTGTATCCTGGACAATTTACATACACTGCCTGTGAGGATAACAAATGGTCCAGTCATTTCAGAAAACACCACATCAGATTTGGAGATAAACATCGATTTACCATGTTTCCCGCCACATAGTTTTAGATGTTTAATAATGAGGCATGAATATACCTTCTTTGAAGGTCTGATAAAACTCTACACTAAACCCATCTGGTCCTGGGCTTTTTTTTTTTTTTGGTTGGGAGACTATTGATGACTGCTTCTATTTCTTTAGAGGAAATGGGACTGTTTAGATCGATAATTTGATCATGAGTTAACTTTGGTACCTGGTATCTGTCTAGGAAGTTGTCCATTTCATCCAGCTTTTCCAGTTTTGCTGAGGATAGCCTTTTGTAGTAGGATCTGATGATGTTTTGGATTTCCTCAGGATCTGTTGTTATGTCTCCTTTTTCACACATACACAAATATATGTAGTAAGATTATTGATAAGAATCATAGTTGTAAACAATTCCAGCAATTATCTAACCAACAGATAAAGAAGCTGTTGTATCATAGCAAGTTTTAGGTTTTGTGAAACAGTAATAGTAGGTCTAGAGAGGCAGGACACAGGGTATAGGCACTTGCTACCAACTCTGAGCATCTGAGTGAAATCATTAGGATCCACATGTTAGAAAGAAAAAAGTTATTCCTGCAAGATGTACTCTGACTTCTATACACATGTAATTGTATGTGTGCCCTCAGACATACACAATATAGATAAATAGATATGGAATTAAAATGTTGAAAGTACTAACTCAGGGGAATAGTGTTTGTTTTCTAATTCAACTTCCCAGGAATGTTTGTGCTGGATAGCTATGTCTTCAAGAATAAAAGCCCAGCTCACAAACTATCCTGTACTTGGGAGAAATTGGACTTACTTGAAGATGAATTTTTTTAACAGTTGATGTTCTGCTCCACTATGTTCATAGCAGCCTTATTTATAATAGACAGAAGCTGGAAAGAACCGAGATGTCCATCAGCAGAGGAATGGATACAGAAAATGTGGTACACTTACACAATGGAGTACTACTCAGCTATTAAAAACAATGAATTTATGAAATTCTTAGGCAAATGGATGGATCTGGAGGAGACCATCCTGAGTGAGGTAATCCAATCACAAAAGAACATACATGATATGCACTCACTGATAAATGGATATTAACCCAGAAACTTAGAGTACCCAAATACAATTTGCAAAACAAATGAAAATCAGGAAGAAGAAGACCAAAGTGTGGATACTTCATTCCTTCTTAGAATGGGGAACAATATACCCATAGAAGGAGTTAAAGAGGCAAAGTTCAGAGCTGAGACTGAAGGAATGACCATCCAGAGACTGCCCCACCTGGGGATCCATCCCGTAAACAACCACTAAACCCAGATACTATTGCATATGCCAACAAAATTTTGTTGACAGGACCCTGACATAGCTGTCTCTTGTGAGGCTATGCCAGTGTCAAGAAAATACAGAAGTAGATGCTCACAGTCATCTATTGGATAGAACATAGGGCCCCCAATGAAGGAGCTAGAGAAAGTACCCAAGGAGCTAAAGGGGTCTGCAATCCTACAGGAGGAACAATATGAACTAACCAGTACCCCCAGAGCTCATGTCTCTAGCTGCATATGTAGCAGAGGATGGCCTAGTTGGCCATCAATGGAAGGAGAGGTTCTTGGTCTTTCAAAGATTTTATGCCCCAGTATAGGGGGATTCCAGGGCCAGGAAGCAGGAGTAGGTTAGTTGGGGAGCAGGAAGGAGTAATAGGGGAAACTATTTCAGAGAGGAAACTAGGAAAGGAGATAGAATTTTAAATGTAAATGAAGAAAATATCTAATAAAAAAGAAAAACAAAGACTTGATGTTCATTGCTTCACAATAGCTAAGAAATAGAAACAGCCTAAATATCCTTCAACCAATGAAAGGATAACGAAAATGGAGTACATATGTAATATGAAGAGCTATTCAGCAGTTTTAAAAAAATGAAGATATAAAAATTGTAGGTAAGTGAATGGATCTAGAAGAGATCATATTGAATGAGGTAATCTTCAAACAGAAAGAAAAATGTCAACATGTTCTCTCTCATGAGGCCCGCCTAGATCCAAATCTTTAGATGTCAGAAATAATCTGGGAGTAACAGCAGGAACAAGAAAAGTAAAATGAAACCATCTATAGGAAAAGGATTTGGGAGCAATAGAAAGGGGAATAGCAAGGTAAATGTGACCTGATCAGATAAATGAAAAGGGAACTCTTGAGAGAAGGAGAAGGGGGTAAATGCAGAGAAAGAAGGGAAAATGGTAAAGGGGAATAGGAAGACAAAAGTTATATGATAAGAGAAATGGAAAAGAGGAGGGTTCTCTAGAAAAAGGAAAAGGAAATAAATACAGAATAAAGAGGTAAAATAACAATAAGAATATCTGAAAAAATGAATCATACTACTCACTATCTAAGAAAAAATTTATAATGCATGTAATTATTTTTTTTCCTCTCTTTATTAGATATTTTCTTCATTTACATTTCACATGTTATCCAGAAATTTTCCCTTACCCTCCCGCGTCCCCGCCCTGCTCCCCTACCCACCCCCTCCCACGTAATGGCCCTGGCATTCCCCTGTTCTGGGGCATATAGAGTCTGTATGACCAAGGGGCCACTCCTCCCAATGATGGCCAACTAGGCCATCTTCTTCTATATATGCAGCTAGAGACATGAGCGCAGGGGGAACTAGTTAGTTCATGTTATTCTTCCACCTAGAGGGTTGAAGACCCCTTCCGCTCCTTGGGTACTTTCTCTAGNAACTCTTCTGGATATATGCCAAGTAGAGGTATTGCTGGATCTTCCGGTAGTACTATGTCCAATTTTCTGAGGTACCGCCAGACTGATTTCCAGAGTGGTTGAACAAGCTTGCATTCCCACCAGCAGTGGAGGAGTGTTCCCCTTTCTCCACATCCACGCCAGCATCTGCTGTCACCTGATTTTTTGATCTTAGCCATTCATGTAATTATTTTTATAAAGACATAGATATAGTTTTAATGAACTTCTCTCACCTGGGCTGACAATGCTCCCTCCACAAGCCAAATACCATCTGATAAAACACAGGAACAATCATGAAAAGTCTTCTTTTGACTTGTTGGACAAGGTTATCCATGTGACTCCCAAACATACAGCCTATTACTATTTCCGTTGGTTGTCCCCAAGAGATGGACTTACCCAAAGGTAAGTTCCTATTGCTGAATATACCATGTACATCAGAAACAGGGCCCAACAAGCCCTGATCTGGAACTAACTTGAATGTACTCTCCCTGAGGACTAACTTTCCTAATACCAAAATGCATCATGCAAGCTTCCACATGAAACAGGGAACCAACAGATCTGCCCAGTTGTGATACCTATGAACCACACTAACAAGCAGCATGGTACAATAATCCTAAGTGTACAGTAGTGGCATGCCTAAGAGTGGAAGGTGCTAGAATAAGAAACAGAGAAATCAAAGAAATAAAGAAGACAAAAAAAAAAAAAATACCTGGGACCAGGAGCTCTTGCATAAACTTATCACTTATATAAAGCAAGCTGATTAAGAAGTACAGCATCATACAACTATTTACAGCGGGTGGGGAGAATGCCCAAGAACAGAAAAGAACTAAGTTAGACAATATTGGCAAAGAAAACAAGGGATATCTCAGATGCAGATGCCTATAGACTAATAACTACAGCCCAGGGGGGGAATAGTTAGGTTCCCAGAAGCTGCCAGATTTAACACCTCTAAGGAGGATCCAGCCATAGACCAGCCTCACCACTCCTGAACAAGGACACAGAACTCAAGATTCTCTTTCTCCTTTCATCAAAGCCTTTGAGAAAGTTTTGAGTCAGTCTGGTTCCCCAAATTCAGTAAAGATCTCTTGATGCCCACATAGAGCATCTCCCACATAGAGGTTAAAGTGTGCTTTGAAATCACAATGCATAATAACAGTTAAAAAAAAAAAAGACTGCTGGCACTAGCAAGTATGATTAGAATGCTGCCACTAATTCTGCACTGTAGTGCTGAAAAGGTCAGGGCTATAGTTTTCTCTTCTCCTTCTTGTCCAGATGAGCAGTTTGGATAACTTAGAGAAAGCTATAAATGGGAGAGAGATAAGAAAGAGAGGTCCCAAGAAATTTCAATCTAGTTACTGAATTGAGACTTGGATGTTCTTATATCTAGGCTGACACCAATCTCTCATCAAAATTCCTATTCAAAAATTCCAAGGGTTTGTCTACTAGTGGGAATCTTTTGTAAGTCTCTCCCAAGAATATGTCTTAACTAAATATAGATTGAATCTGCAGGGGAAATGCCAAGCACCAATACCAAGCCTCTACCATGCAAATGTGTTAGGTGATGCTACATAGTGTACAGTGCCCCTGGCTGAGTGTCTGACCCCTCCTTAAGCCCTATAGCACTGTTCTGTGCCTGACTATTTGTTCTAATAAGTCTGCTTCTTAAATAACAGTCTGCCTCAGCAACTGTATTTTTATAAAATTGATCAAGCCTGGGAGGAGGCTGGAAGAAAGAGGTAGGGTTCCCTACCTTTGCGCTGCTTCCTTCATGCCAAGCACTGGCTCCATAGTCCACTGGAAATGAGTTTTAGCTCATCAGGAGCTCTGTCATCTACCCTAAGATTCTTCAGTGACATGCAAGATAAGACATTCTAGAGGTATGTATAAGGACAAAGAGTGTGGAGTATCACTATGTTCATAGCATCTTTATTCATAATAGCCAGAAACTGGAAGCAACCCAGATGTCCTACAACCAAAAAATGGATACAGAAAATGTGGTGCATTTACACAATGTAAAATCAGCTATTAAAAACAACAATATCATGAAATTTGCAGGTAAATGAATGGAACTAGAAAATACCATCTTGAGTGAGTTAACCCAGTCCCCAAAGGACATGCATGGCATATACTCACCAATGAGTGGATATTAGCCGAAAAATTCAGAATGCCCATGATACAGCCCACAGACCCCAAAAAAATGTTAAATAAGAAGAGGGGCCCAAGTGAGGATGCATGAATCCCACTTAGAATGGGGAGCAAAATAGTCATAGGAGGCAGAGGGAGGGAGGAATCTGGGTGGGTGGAGAGCTAGGAGAATAGGGGCCAGGATCAGGCATGGGGAAGGACAGGAGTGAGTCCCAGAGGGCCAGGTGAACAAATGGAAGTAGGCAGCTGCCAGGAGTCAGGGATGGAGTGATTCTCTAAGAAATCCCAGAGACACAGGATAAGGAGTCAGTGCAGGTGACCTTAGCAAAATGACCAACATTTGGGACATGGAACCTGAAGAGACTACCTCCAGTAGCCAGACAGCACTCCTAATGGAGGGATGGGACACTGACCAACCTACAAACTTTAGACTCAAAATCAGTCCTGTCTCAAAGAAAACCAGGGACAAAGATGGGGCAGAGACTTAAGGAACTGCCAATAGCCACTGGTTCATTTTGAAACCCATCTCATGGGCAGATATTAATGCCTCACACTATTAATGATGCAGACAGGAGGCTAGCAAACCATTCCTCTGAGAGAATCTACCCAGCAGCTGACTGAGACAGATGCAGGTAGCCATAGACAAACATTGGAAGGACTTCAGGGACCCCTGTAAAAGAGTTAGGTGAAAGATTAAAAACCCACAAAGAGATGGCAACCACACAGAAAAATCAGAGTCAACTAACCTGGACCCCTGGGAGCTCCCAGAGACTGAACCACCAAACAAAGAGCAGATCGATAGATAGATAGATAGATAGATAGATAGATAGATAGATAGATAGATAGATAGATAGATAGATAGGCTGGTCCGAGGCCCAGAAACATATGTAGCAGAGGGCTGCCTTATCTAGCCTCATGGAAGAGGATATGCCTAATCATCTAGAGTCTTGGTGTGGGGAGGTTAGGGAAAGGGTGCTGCCCTATCAGAAACAAATAGAAGACTGGGATGAGGGGCATTTAGGGTGTGAATATATAAGAGTGTAGAGTAGTAAATAGAAGTCTACAGATAGTTGAGAAGCCCAGAGCTGAGGTGGACAGAATGACATATTCCCAAAAGAAAACCACAAGAACTGGTGTTTGGAAGACGGATTTGGGGGAGGCTGGAGACATTTTTCCCCAAGACAGTCAGAATGAGAAATGAGCTTCTATCTGAGTAATTAGAAGTGGGAATGAACTATGGTTCATAAGTAACTTAAATGTTCCCCATTTTAGAATATGAGTAGATTGGAAGAAATCTAAGAAATTGCAATATATAGGAGCTTGAAATATTCCATGAAAATTTAATAACTCATTTGGAGAAAAAATACATTCCTGTGAGGTTTGTGGCTAAGGGCATTTGATTTGAATGTACAAACCTTTTTGTCTCCACCCTTCTTTATGAAATGAATTCATATATTTGTCTATAAAACAAATAATCTCCTTCGTAGTGTGCAGATTAACAGGGGTGAGGAAGGCACTTGGCTGTTCCCAAAGGAGACAGTATTTATTTAAGCTTCTTACTAGTTTTTGGTCCGGATATTTGCATACCTGTTGTCTAAAATGGCCTTTGGGACTCATGCCATCCTGGGATAAATGGAGTAAAGCAGTTTTCTCCTTTCCTCCTGACTCTACTGGATATAAGATGTCAGCTTCTACAAACAATAATGTTGAGGACTCATTAAGCTTTCACAGTGCTCTGAACATAACAGAAAAAAAGGACTGTGTTACCAAATCTTCTTACTTCAAATTCTGAACACTGTATAATTTGGGGAGTAACAGCAAAAGAAAAATTAGAAGAAAAAAAAAGTAAAGAAAAATAACTTCCAAAAGATATTGGTTAATCAACAGACACCCAGTTACCTTACATTCTCCTTTCACTTGTGGTTAAAAATAGGCATTTCTGAGAAATTGGCTTTGACTAAGAAACGAAACTGAATGTCTCTGTTCAGTAACAGGATGCGGGCTGGCCTAAAAAATAGGAGGAAATTATTAACTGAATTTTATGGGGGGGGGGGGAAGAAGCAGAACCTACATTAATCTTTCTACAAAGCTGACTGATTAAAACCAAAATTATTTTTGGAGAGTTGGAATGATGTATATCTTTCAAGTTGCTTTGGGCTGTCTTAGCCCCTAAACAGTCATTTGTGTTCACTTCTATATTTGACCTAACAACCTTGTAACTATTAGGTAAGTATATCAGAAAATACAAGCAAACCCCAACTAAAAGGTTTTAGGTGCCATCGGATAGGATCTAAGGCTCAAAGTAGAGACTGACTCATTTTGATGGAGCTTGCCTCACTCATGTTTCTTTTGGCCAGTTTGTTTGGAAAGGTCAGAAGAAGTTAAAAATGTAGACTCAGATACCCAAGTGGAGCTCATAAGACTGCAAGATGAGGAATAGGCATAGGATAGAGCTTAAAGAAGCTAGGTAAAGGTTGTAAGTGCATCTAGTCAGCTGGAAGACAGACCAAACATATCTGAGAGGTTCTAGGAAGAGGGCTCTGTAGTGAACCTGCCCTGCAATGGATCTGAAGGGGCTGAGGCTAAGGGGATGCCTGAGAGGACCTCATAAGTGAAGCAGAGCAGTAGGGAGAAGAGTTGGTCAGAACAGTTTGAATTCACACATTATTTTAGATAAGTGTTGTTTGAGAACAGTGTTGGTGTATTCTACTTTCCTTGAGGCTTGTGGTCTGTAGGGATATGAAAAGAATACTTAGTACCTAGGGTGGGAGTGTGATATTGAGTTATCATAGGAACAATATCAAGTCTGCTGTCATATTATAGATAGCTGGGAACAGACCAAAATAAGAAATGACATAAGATAGGATGTGAGCAAACTCTTTCTTGTATTCTCTCATACCTGGTAGAGAATGCTAACATCCAACCAGATAATAAGTCTACCAATAAGAGTAGATAGCAGAGTCACTATAAGGAAAATTTTCAGTCCTGTAATGGGAGATGATCTCATGTCCAGTGGGTAAGAAAGGGAGGTTGCCTGACAGCCCCTTGGATGGCAACTTGAGGGTGATATGGAGAGTTTATGGCAAGGGGGGGGAGAGTAGAGAGAAAGCAAGATGAGATATCTTGCATGGAACTTACCATTTAATATGCAAGTGGGAGCCTGTCCTTGAGCAGAAAAGAAAACACAATGGTTACTGAAAATATACCCTGAGTCTTTGAAAATGGCTTCTTATTTCTAGTTGAGAACCCTGTGATGATATTAAATAGGCTAACATGAGACAAGGAATAGGACATGCTCATTAGTACAGGAGGACATTAACTATGGCATATTGGAAGGATATGAAACAGAAGATGATTATTCCAGTTCAGCAATAACATCAGCTCTAGTGTTGCCTTTGGCTGTCTGTTCAGAAATGCTCTGATGGCCTCTGCAGTAGATAACAAGGCAAGTTATAAGAGCTTATAGTTTAATTTGCTTTAAATTAAATGAGTCTGCTCTGAGGCAAAAGAACCTCACTTTTACCAAATTAAGTCATGAGAGCAGAGAGTGTGGTCTGCATGTTCATGGTCAGTGTGGGCATAATTTTGGTTTTTGACTGGTGGAATGTCAGTGAATTCTGCCTGTTGTGAATTCGAATGTAGGCTTCTAAGATGATGGTTTCTGTATCAATGGCATAGCCTTCAACTAGATGGAATACTTTCTTTAGGGTCTAGGATCTCTAAATCAGAAGAGGATAGAGGGACCTCTTTAATTTTGAACCATAAAAGTTGGGCATGTTGGGAGGGGCTAGAAAGAACCATGAATATCTTGGGGTCCAAATACAAACTTAACTAATTAGTTCTAAAAAAGAGAGAAGGTTGCATTTGGTCTGGAAGCAGAAAAAATATGTCCTATTTTATAGTTTCACAGTTTGATGTATGTTGGATGAAGAGAGAGGTAGAGTAAATCCATGGTAAGTTCATGGTGAAGGTAATCTATCTGATCCTTACAAGGGAGATGCCTGATATGGTAGTTAATCTTAGTTGTCTAGTTGACTAGATATGACATCACCTAAAATGTAAGCTATGGAGCACACACGTGGGACTCTCTTAGACAGATTATTTGAAGATTGAAGGCCTACCTAAAACATGCTCACCACAACAAGATAAAAGAGAGATAGAGGCCAGCCTGGTCTACAAAGTGAGTTCCAGGACAGCCAGGGCTATAAAGAGAAACCCTGTCTCGAAAAGCAAAACAAAACAAAACAAAACAAAACAAACAAAAGAGAGATAGAGGGTTTCTGTCTGTGCACGGAACTGATCCTCTGCCTCAGGGCTCCATGCTCAAATAGCAACAGAAGAGAGCTAGTCTTCCAGGAGTGCAGACAAGCCTGTGAGTGCAAGTAAAACTACCACTGCTGCTCAGAGGGACCCTCCCAGAACCCTTAGGACACAGAAACTAAGGAGCAGCTTGGGAAAGGAGCCTTCTGTTTTCCATCTGCACCCAGAGCTGATCCTGTACCACACCTCTTTATACCCAAATTCCTCCCAGAGATAACTGGTCTCCCAGGACTAATGACATAGAGGCTTGCACACAAATACCATCAAGAGAGAGCTGCTCTCCCAGGACAGCTGAAATACCTGCAAGCTCAGGAAATGCCACCACTTCTGTTCAAATTCCTGACCCAAGATGGACCTTCCCAGAGCCATCATTACACAGGAATAAAGTAACATCTGGGCACAGGAAGGATCCCTCTGGTTTCTGTCTGCACCCCAGGGCTAACCCTGTACTATAACTCTTCATATCCTAATTCTTCCCAGAGAGAACTGGTCTCCTAGGAGTACTGACACAGACGCTTGCAGGAGGGACAAGCCATAGTCAGAGACAGCAAGATGAGCTAGCATCAGAGATAATCAGACCTCGAAAGGCAAGGGCAAAACCATAAGCAGCAGAAACCAAAGCTACTGGGCATCATCAGAACCCAGTTCTTCCACCACAGTAAACCCTGAATACCAGAAAAGCTAGACTCTGTCATATCTCATGATAATTACACATATCTTTAAGAAGGACAAAAATAACTCTCTTAAAGAAATACAAGAGAACACAGATAAACAGATAAAAGACCTTAAAGAGAAAAGACAAAAGTTACTTAAAGAATTAAAGGAAAATACAACCGAACAAGTGAAGGAATTGAACAAAACCATCCAGGATCTAAAAATGGAAATAGAAACAATAAAGAAATCACAAAGGGAGACAACCCTGGAGGAAAAAAAAAAAAAACTAGAAAAGAGATCAGGAGTCATAGATGCAAGCATCACCAACAGAATACAAAAGATAGAAGAGAGAATATCAGGGGCAGAAAATACCTTAGAAAACATTGATACAACAGTCAAGTCAAAGAAAATACAAAAGACAAAAATCTCCTAACCCAAAATACCCAGGGAATCCAGGACACAATGAGAAGACCAAATGTAAGGATAATAGGTATAGAAGAGAGTGAAGATTCCTAAAGTAAAGGACCAGCAAATATCTTCAAAAAAAATTATAGAAGAATACCTCTCTAACCTCAAGAAAGAGATGCCAATGAACATACAGGAGGCCTACAAAACTCCAAATAGATTGGACCAGAAAAGAAATTACTCCAATCACATAATAATCAAAACATCAAATACACAAAAGAAAGAAAGAATATTAAAAGCAGTAAGGAAAAAAAGTCAAGTAACATATAAAGGCATACCTATCAAAATTACACCAGACTTCTCACCAGAGACTATGAAAGCTAGAAAATCCTGGGCAGATGTTACATAGACCCTAAGAGAACACAAATGCAAAAAGTGAAAGAAAAAGAAAACCTATCGAGCAACACCCCTAAGTCCATCCTCAGAGACCTAAAGTCAGCTGAAGTTTGAAATAGAGGGCTAGGGGTGGGTGCACATGAGCAGTCAAGGCTGAGCTATGGCCCTGCCCACCACCCACCAATACTGACTCTTCTGTAAGGTAGTCTGACAAGTTGTAAATCTCTTTCTTATAGAAAAGGTTTCTGCACTGACTGGCCAAGGTTTAGACTTTTTCTTCTCCTAAGATGAGATCCCTGGGAAATTTCAAGTGCTTGATAGCCCATTGTTTTCATAGTCTGAAAACACAAATAAGGTACACAAGTATCTCCTTAAAATATATTCATTCTTACTGTGCGTGCCTTTTATAGCTACTCCACATGAGGTGATAGGATTCTCCAGAGGAGAAGCTACAATTAAAAGACAAATAATTTCTTCAAATACCCTAATCATTCCTTAAAAAATTCATAAGATACAGGTGGTATGGGCACAGGGAAGAAATATATCATCAGTGTAGTTAAATATGATTGCATTGGCAGGTTCTTTGTTGGTTAAATACCTCCCTCCCACATCTGCTTCCTTTACTGCTTAGGACACATAGTGTTGTTGATTTTTAACTCTGGTATAATTATCCAATTATGTATCACATGTATTTTTTTTTCTACTGAGGGTGGAAAAAGGAAAGAATTTCAAACCCGCATCACAATGGCCAATAGATTCGATGATAGGATCCAGTGAGTTCTTCCTTGGATCACAGCTTAAAAGCTATGGCTATGTCTTTTCCTCATGAGACTCAGAACCCCAGAAGGGAAAACTGCTTTTGTGATAACACTTACGCGTCATTGCTGGTGACATTCCACTGACATGGTTGTCACTCTGAACATGCAATTAAATAACCAGAGCAGACTGGTAAGCTCATTTCCTGTTTACCATCACATGTTTCTTGGATATCCATACAGTTCCTGCACTTTCTCTGCAGTGCTCAGGTAGATAGTCAGGAACCAGCAGGCTTAGGGCTGATTAGGATGTTTTCCTTCCTCAACAGATTTGACTCNTCCACTGACATGGTTGTCACTCTGAACATGCAATTAAATAACCAGAGCAGACTGGTAAGCTCATTTCCTGTTTACCATCACATGTTTCTTGGATATCCATACAGTTCCTGCACTTTCTCTGCAGTGCTCAGGTAGATAGTCAGGAACCAGCAGGCTTAGGGCTGATTAGGATGTTTTCCTTCCTCAACAGATTTGACTCCACACCAATGTCCCTGAAAACATTTCCAGTTGGGAAAGTATAGCATCTGGCCCTCCTTAGAATGTTAGGTATCATGTGAGAGGAGTGAGTTATGTATCTTATACATACATATACCCCCTCCTTTATACTAAAAATATTTAAAGAAAGGGGATGAAAGTTGAGGTCACTCATAGAAAGGCTGCTTTCTTCTGGCAAAGCAGAGTTTTCATATAGATTATGTTTCTTTGTTTTGTTGCTTAACTCTTTTACAACTAAATTAGTTTCTTTTTTTTTTTTTTTTTTTTTTTCAAAATAATGGGATCTGACTTGCAATCCTGGCCCTAGTGAAGACATGACATTCTAAACTACCTAAAGGATTATAAAATCACAAAGACATACTACATTCTTCTGAGGTAAAAGAATCCAAATAGCCTTGACAATTACTTAGACAAAAAAGTTCTTCACAAAAAGGTTATTGTCCTAGAAACTTCGAGAAATGTGATACACAGGAAAACATGGTAAGGAGGGAATATATTTTTGCTTCAATTAGGTACACATTCAGAATCTTTTTCCTCAACAAACTTGCTCACTGCTATGCCTGCCCACTTTCTGAATCTTTACTTAGGAAAGAAAAAGACTTTTTTCCATCTTTCTATCTCCCTATACTATTTTTTGCTGGGTCTGGCATGTCTGCTTAAGGAGAGGTGTGACACAGTTTCTGCCCCTGGAACATCACCAGGTCACTGATTCCTATGATGGTTGCTCTTGCCTTGAAGCTGATTTGCTATCTTTACTACTTTCTTTTTTTTTCCAACTTTTATTAAATATTTTCTTCATTTACATTTCAAGTGTTATCCAGAAAGTTCCCTATACCCTCCCCCCTCCCGGCCCTGCTCCCCTACCCACCCACTCCCACATCTTGGCCCTGGCATTCCCCTGTACTGGGGCATATAAAGTCTGCATGACCAAGGGGCCTCTCTTCCCAATGATGGCCAACTAGGCCATCCTGCTTTTATATATGCAGCTAGAGACATGAGCTCAGGGGGTACTAGTTAGTTCATGTTATACTTCCACTTATAGGGTTGAAGACCCCTTCAGCTCCTTGGGTACTTTCTCTAGCTCCTTCCTTGGGAACCCTGTGTTCCATCTAATAGCTGACTGTGAGCATCCACCTCCATGTTTGCCAGGCACTGGTATAGTCTCTCACAAGACAGCTATATCAGGGCACTTTCAGCACTATCTTGCTGGCATATGCTATAGTGTCTATGTTTGGTGGCTGATTGTGGGATGGATCCCTGGCAGCCGCAGTCATTGGGTCCATCCTTTGGATTCAGCTTCACATATGATCTCTGTAACTCCTTCAATGTGTGCTTTGTTCTTAATTCTAGGAAGGGGTGACGTGTCCACATTTTGATCTTCCTTCTTCTTGAGTTTCATGTGTTTAGTAAATTGTACTGGCTAGGTTTGTGTCAACTTGACACAGCTGGAATTATCACAGAAAAAGGAGTTTCAGTTGGGGAAATGCCTCCATGAGATCTAGCTGTGAGGCATTTTCTCAATTAGTGATCAAGGGCCCCTTGTGGGTGGGACCATCTCTGGGCTGGCAGTCTTGGGTTCTATAAGAGAGCAGGCTGAGCAAGCCA